>DWEI01000530.1:0-21253 GCA_018245875.1 Mysoria ambigua
ATCCAGACTCCGAACCACTACCAGAATTCTTATTTGGATTTTCTAGTAGAACATTTTCTAAATAGAAAATATTTTTTTTGTAGCGTTCGACCCGGGAATTGAACCCGGGATATCCCTAGTCGCACTCGCAACCAACACGACCGACGAGACAGTCGCTACGGCGAACACGTTTCTTTAGTTACGTTGTACGGTGCACGATGGTAGTAGAAGCGAGCTTAACGCCTTGCGTCGGACAGTAGAATACAGTTCGAGTGCTAGCGGCAGCCATTTATTAGGCTTTTATTAACTTAAAACTCGTTGTTGCTACTAGGAATTATAATTTAAAAAACCTAACATCACCGAACCCGGGGATCGAACCTTGGACCTTGGGATCAGCAGTCGCGCTTACAGTCATTCGCCTAATGAGGGTGTAGGGAATGTTTGGATGATATTTTTTTTTAATCTTCTAACTATGGTGCGTTCAGACACCAGACTGAAAAATATTTGTGGTCATTTTATATAATTTTCAAATGCGGAGCAATAGATTGATAGAAAAGAGTTAATTTTTTTTGAGAATAGCAGTAAATGAAGAGTATTATTACACATTCGTTACCAGATCGGAGATAATTGAAGGTGTTTTGTTCTCGCAAACGACATTAATTAACGAGGCACTGAATCACGCTGCAGAAGTTGCGCCACTCGCTGCACGGAGCACGTCAGGCACCTGAACCAATCCGCTAATTGGCCGACGGCGCTCGCGGCCGCCGCCTTGTCCCATATTCCCTGCGATACTCCGAGTGACATCATGTTTGCGCCGTTGCTTTGTCTCACGTTTCTCTCGTCCACGTTCGGCCAAGTTCAGGGTCTCTGCGGTGACAGCATCCGCTGGTCTCACCGTTTCAATACTGACGACGTGTACGGCTTGTGGTATGGAGTCGGTTACGCGCAGCACAACCCCGACTGGACCAACCGGCCCAATATCATCGGCTGCGTCAGCCTTTACATCACCGACGTCACCGGCGAGTACGAGCGCGACTGGCTCGAGTGGATTGTGCGTTAATTGAATCCTCTTGTAGTTTACGTCTTGTAACAATTCATTTAACCATTACTTCTCCAATAATTTGAATATATTTTACGTTACCATTACTTAAATATTAATGCATCCATTTGTTTTCTTTGCAGATGTTACGCAATAACTATACCAACCAAAATTGGAGATCCTACAAGAGCAACCCTTGGTCGGGGGATGCGTTAGCAGGCTCTTGGCTCGATATAAGGTTGAAGCGCAACGCGAAAAGGGAGACAAGACGCGTGCGAGTGCTGTGGGATGAAGATGGACAGACGATGGAGCAAATATATTTGTACTATACCGAAGCTCCTGGATTGTGGACTGCGGATAAAACGAGCGCATGGGAAAGAGCTATGGCTTCCAGAGGCGTAGGTCTGTTCATGTCTACCTAGCGTTAGCTTTTCGCGTGGATCCGTTTTTATTTTGACTTGGAATGCTTTCAGAAGTTTGGTATCCGGACGACCCCCCACGACATCCAGACGTGATTAGAATTTTAAAAGCATCGCCCCACATGCTGGTGATCAACCATTGCTCGGAGATTGGCAACGGCGGTATATTCTCATTGATACTCCGCCGCTCGCCGTCGAGGGTCCAGCGCTGGGAGTGGTATAAATACAAGCAGGAGTTCTACAAGTTTCAACTGCCCACTGTCACGCGGTACAGCGCAGTGTGCGCGGCCAGCCCTAACATTGTTTTCGCGTATTCCTTATTAGGAGTTTCTTTTGTTTTATTGTTACATGTTATTTAATTGTACATCTTATAATAAAATTAATCGTTTCAATAAACTCTGTTTAACTGTGAGGGGTCGTTTTATTTCGTCATAACAAAGTGCTTCAATACTTGCGTTACTTATCCCAGAGGGTGATTATATCGTATTCTGCGTCGTTCTTACACATATATTACTAAGTACTACAACCTATGTATCCAAGAATAGTAAATACATATTTAACTATATTATTTAACTATATTATAACTATTTAATCTTATTTAACTATATTATAACTTATTTAACTATATTATAATAACTAGCTATCACTTAATGTATATTTGGTTCAAAATAACAAATGCTGTTGATAACAATGTTAATGTTACCGGCTGTTGTTTTAAACTTTGAACACGACACATTAATCATTTTGTATATATGTATAGAAAGGAAAATGAATAGTCAACAGCGCCATCTGGGGTATATATAATTATATATAATTGTAAAACAGTACCTATAATTATAATATAGAGAGAGCGTCCAACCAGTCGTGAGTGCGGTTTGTTCCGTTGTGCTGAGTGGACGTGCTCCGCTCGGTAGAACGACAATATTGACGGATATCTATTTCTGGCTCGTGCGTGCTATTTTCGCGATATCGTTTTACGTAAGCGCTAGTTCGCAGCTCCGTTATGTGCGTCCTCCGCTGCTGCCGCTGCGTCGCCTCGCGCAACCCGCGCCCTGCGGCGGTTACACCGTCCTTGGCTCGCGTTTGTATTAGGCCCCGCCTTAGCTGCTACCGTCGCGTCGTAGAGTAGCAGCTCGCTGCGTAGGTCGTCCTGCGTATTATTCGTGTGTATTTATTGTTCAGTGCTTCGGGTGTATTAAATTATTCGCTCGTTGCGGATTCACGCCTTAGCGTTTAGTGCTTCTGCAGTCATAGTAAGTAATAGTTATCATTAGGTACTCATCTCGGTACGCACAAGATCGAGTCTGTAGGGTCAAACCTTATTACATAACCCTTGCTGCCTAGGCAGGGAGGAATACACATTATAGTGACAACAAAGGAAACAGAACTCATCCCCCTAGACGCCATATCGTCTAAGGAGTATATTAAGGTCCTAAAGAGCCTGCTGGAGAAGAGAGACCCTCAAGCTCTCCTCTCAGCCAGATATAACTTTGGCACCGGCGCTTTCATGCCCGATGAGCCGGCCACCTCCAACTCCAAGCCGACTCCGAAGCCGATCGTTAAGCCCTCGCCCAGCTCACCGAGCCCTAGTCCGCCTCCATTGAGGCGTAAAAGATCCCCATCTCCGAGGAGCTCCAGTTCCATGGAATTAGAGGTCATCCATTCCACCTCATTGCCCTCAGATAGAGAACAGCATTCCCACTCCTCCTTCGATGAGGAGTTTACTCTTGTCGAGGGCTCAAAAAACAAGCGGAGGTCCAAGTGTAGGTCCACCCCACCTTCTGCTAAGAAGACGGCGGCGCCTGTAAACACCGACTACTCAGACGTTGAGGAGGAAGGCAACGCGCCAATCAGAAGGGGAAAACAACCCACCTCTCCCATTTTCATCCAGAATAAGAATAATGGTTCAAGGTTTTGGAAAATAAATGGTTCAAGGTTTTGGGAAAGATTCGCTCCCATGGAATCAACATTTCTAGCGCGCGCAACACGGCTCACGCTATTAGGGTGAATCCCTGCTCTGACGACAGCCACAGGAGGTTAACTTTCTTCTGGCGGACGAAAAACAGCTCAGGGTGGTCATTCGTGGCATTCATAAGGAAATATACACGGAGGACATTCTGCAGGACCTGGTGGATTAGGGTTTCACAGCTAGTGCCGTACACCGTATGGTGAACGGCCGTTCTAATAGACCATTCGATATGGTCTTGGTGGTTCTGGATCTTTCTTCCAAGGGGAAGGAGATTTTCAATCTAAACCAAGTCTGCTTCCTAAATATTCTGTCGATGGAGTCCCCCTATAAAAAAGAGCCTGGTCAATGCCACCGCTGCCAGTTGCATGGACACTCGACCCAGAACTGTCATGCAGCCTATAAGGGTTGCCCGCGTGCCCCGAAAACAGAAACATCTTCAGACCAGGGTCGGAAAAACAGGTGGCAAAGCCCCAAAAGGCTTTCATGCTGGCCCATGAAAAACGCATGGGTCAAGCCACCATCAATGGTGGCTGCCAAGCAGGTGGTCCCTCCCCCTGTTGCCGGCACTATCCCTCTGAGCGCTCCAGCCCCTTTCGACATACTAAGATCGGCTATAAAGAAGCATGAGGAGAGGGTCTACTCTGTATCTGACAATCTCCTCTTCATTGGAAAACTGCTTAATGCGGTAGACATGGAGGAGATGAACTCCACGAGACAAACTCCACAAGATTAACTCCGTGGGGGATGCATTTATAGTAATGAGCGAACATGCTCAATTCTTCAAGGCCATGAGCCTTTTCAATAAAAAATAATAAATTTTTAACATTTCTTCTCCTCACCTTAGGCACTCATACAGGTAGGGTCAAACCCCGCTCTCTGGCCATTGCGTCTTATAACGCTAATGGTCTCAAGTCACAAAGAGATCTCATAAGACACTTCCTTTAGATTCATCAGATAGATATAATGGTTATCCAAGAGACCTTTCTCAAGCCCAGCATCCACGATCCGAAAATAGCAAATTATCAGACCATCCGTGATGACAGAGTGTAATCCCCCTTAGGTGGCACTCTGATCTATTACAAAAGATCTCTTCATTGTTTTTCATTACCCTCGCCCACATTAAAAAATACGGAGGCCTCAGTCTGTAGAGTGGCTCTAACAGGCCACCAACCCGTCATAATAGCGCCAGTTTATCTCAGTCATTCGAAACCAGTTTTAAAGGACAAACTTGACGCCCTCCTGAGCATGGGGGAGTCGGTTTTACTGGTCGGAGATTTCAATGCCAAGCACGCCAGTTGGAACTCGTGCAAATCTAACGTAAATCGTAACAAGTTATTTTATATTGCCGACTTTCTCGATTTTGAGGTTATCGCTCCAGATAAACCTACTAGATATCCAACCATTTTGGGTCAAAGACCAGAAGTATTAGATGTCTATCTGTTAAAAAACATTTATCAACCAATTAGAGAAATAGATGTCCTACATGAACTAGCGTCGGATCACCGTCCGGCCCTGGTTTATCTAGGCACTACTAGAGACAATAACCCAAGCACCTTAAAAGTCATTAACTGGTCCAAATTTGGGATGGCCCTCAGCAATCCCAATACTAACAACCTCCAATCCATCCCTTAAAGAACGACTTATCCTTAGTCGTCTAAAAACATTTGCGATCGCTAACGATCTCATACCCGATGAGCAGTTCGGTTTTCGGCCCGGACATTCAGCTATTCACCAAGTGCACCGCATCACGGAGCACATATCGTACTAACGGTTTCGACCACGTCAGACTGAGACCCAAGGGAGTCCTGTTCTTTGATGTGGCAAAAGCATTTGACAAAATCTGGCACAGTGGCTTATTAAACAAGCTTCACTTACTCAACGTGCCAGATAGACTCTTTGCGATCTTAAGAGCATTGTCAAATCGCAAGTTTCGCTTCCGTGTAGAGAAGGCACTAGATCTTCGCCACGCACACTGCGGGCGGGAGTACTTCAGAGTTATGTACTCTCTCCCCTCCTCTACACGCTTTACACCAGCGATATTCCTAGGCACCCAAATGTGCAATTAGCCCTATATGCTGATGACACAGCCCTTTTCTGTACACATCCAAACTTAGTAAGACTTTCAAGAACCCTACAAGGTGCAAGAGACGCCCACAGTGTCTGGTTCAGCAAATGGAAAATAGATGTTAATCCGGACAAAAGCGCAGCTGTCTGCTTTAAGAAAGGGTGCCAAAAGTCAGAAAGCAGCCATATTAAGGCGTACCCGGTCAGACTATTTAACAAAACCATCCCTTGGGTCAAAGAAGCAAAGTACCTAAGTGTAACTTTAGACTTTTATTATTTTCAAAACACTTCAGAACACTTAGAAACAGGGCAGCCTTCGTACTGGGACGTTTCTACCCTGTGATCAATAAGAAGAGTAAGATGGCACTTCGGTCAAAAGTCCTTCTATACACTACCTGCATCAGACCAATTATGACATATGCCGGTGTCGCATTTGCCAATGCAAGAACAGCGGACCCGTCCCTACAAGCCATTCAGAATCCTTTATGCGCAAAGCTACGGGAGCACCCTGGTTCGTGCGAAACGTAGACTTACATAGGGATCTTCACTTAGACACAATAGCTCAGTTTATGAAGAAGCAAGTTCAAATCTACTTTGACAAAGCTGATTCCCATCCGAATAAATTAATTAAAAATTCAGTCTCATACCCTCCTCGACCAGTGGGGATTACAGCTCCTCTCAGGAGACCGATACACATATAAGAAGACCCCGACGACGACATAACACTGGCAAATAGGCCCCCGGAGGACTCGTCACCCTCCCAGACACTACACACTACACTTACCGTCCTCGCCGGCGAGGACGAAGACGCCGCGCATCACCGGACTAATTATTGGTATTCGTCGTAACCGCTAATTTACACACAGTGTCGATTCGCGCCGAGGTCCGAGACTCACAGCCCCATCCCTTTTTTTCAACGGGCGGAGTCGGAGGTCACAGCCTCTGCTGAACCCCACTCCCACGCCTCCAATGTCTTCTAATCCTGGCTGAGCCACTTTGGTTCACCACAAAACTCGGTGAAGCTATAGAGGCCATTAGGGTCAACAGCACTCGGACATTTAGAAAAAAAAATCAAACCAGACTGGCCCGTTGGTTCAGCGGTTAGTGAACCTGACTGTTACGCCGGAGGTCGTGGGTTCGATTCCCACTCAAAATAAATATTTGTGTGATGAGTACAGGTATCTATTTAAGTATATATTCATGTATATATGTAATTTATTAGCAATTTGCTTACCATACCACAAGCTCTCTTGACGCTTAGTTTGGGATCAGATGGGCGTGTGTGGAGAGGTCCTAAGATATATATTTATAAGACTTTTAGGAATTAAGAATGAGCATTTAATCTGTTACCACGTTTCTGATCTTCAACACTGACTTTACCGGCATGTAAATTTAAAAAAGTATAGTTTTATTGCAGTATATAATATTCTATAGATCTTCAGTACGTTGTGTTGATCTTCAGTATGTACACGTATTTCCTACATATAAGTACCTAGCCTAGGGCTTAGATTGAAGTTTTTGAACTTATGCAAATAATTTAAGAATAAACAATTATATGTGTGTTCCTAGCATTGAAACGTTTGAAACACTTAATTTTCATTAATCTTTACACAAGGAACTCGGTAATTATATAGGTCAGAGCGTCTTGAGTGCGTTGTTTGAGAGGATGTGACCGCTGACCTCTACCCTGGCAGGAGTCGAGGTCGCAGCTGAACAACGAGGGAGACAGGAACTTCGTATAAAGCAAATTGTTCTAATTATTCCACTGAAATTAAGGTCTGTCTCTAGGTGCGTCATAATTAATGAATTGATTGAAAGGTTTAGAACTCGTTGAAAAATAATGGCAACGCTAATGAAATGACTAAGTTCGTCAGTGCCATCAATTTAATTAATTGTAATTTGAATAAAGGAGAATTTTAAGGTACTTACATTTAAGTCAATTTTGTACTCTCTGTCTACCCTTAAGAGATCTGGTGATTCTATACAATAATGATATTAAGATGTTTTTATGCAACACACATTCACTCTTTCAATTGTTCAACAATTTCATCAAAGATAGGACCTATAGATTTTTTATTTTATTTTATTTATTAATTTATTGATTATTTATTTATTTATTTATTTATTTATTTATTTATTTTCTTTATTGATCTACGAATTGGTATTATTATTATTTCCATATTATGCACTAAATATTTTGATTGCTTTATGTCCGAAGAGTATGTATTTAACGAGTTACATTTATTTCTTTAATTATTTTATGTAATCTAATTTCGTGAATTTACTGCGTCTCGTTGGAGACAATTGAAATTTAGGGCCTATTCAAACACGGCGTGCTCCGCGAGATAACGATATGCTGACGAACATTTTAGATAACTATATCAGCGTTTAAATGTATGTATGTAAAAAAATGTATTCATTTGAAAATATATACTTTTGGTATATAATTATAATCCTAAACGTAAATTAAATAAATGCAGAGAGCGGTAAACTTAGCAGTAAATACATCTTAATGAGTTCAAGAAACTCTTGTAACATGACGCTCGTAATCTTCGAAGATGTAGGCAGAGGAATGTAGTACACTCCCACATTTAACCAGTTAATATTATATTTTTCAAAATTTGAACATTTTTTACGTTTTATTATAAACATTGCTTAATATTTTTGTCAGTTTTACCTGAACTCGCCACAATACAGAGCATCATAAATGAGGATAACGCGCGGGAGCAGCGCGCCGGACGCCCAGTGCGCGCCGCGGACTGCGAGGAGAGCTTAATTAGTTTACCCACCACACTCATAGCGGTCACCAGTCTCACATTGATTCGTCTGGTGCTCATCTGAATATCACGCGACCGGCGACACGCACAAGCTCATGTAACAATACCCGCGCCAATGTATCGTCTGGCTATATTCTTGACCTGCCTGTGCACCGCGCAGTGCGCCAGCTACCAGCGCTATGGCGATAGTACCCCCTACAGCACCTACAGCACCTACCGTCCCGGTACGGTGGCGAACCTTTACAACCAGTACTCGTACAAGGGAAATTATGGGAACGACCTGGCCACTTTCCCGGAAGCGACCAGGTATCCCAATTACAATCCTGGCCTTATCACCAGTAGACCGTACGGCGCCGTCAACCAGTATCCAGCGACGAACAGCTATAACCAGGGCTATTACCAGTCCACTGCCCAGTATGGTGCGGCGTATGGCGCGGCGTACGGCGCGGGGTACAGCCCTTACGAGATGCCTTTTATGAAGAACCGAGGATATTGCGTGGACCGGTCTCCGCAAACTGGTATCTACGTGGACAGTTTGGCCGGCATGTGGTTTGGAGTGGAAGTTATACAGCACCTGGCCGGCTATTCGAGGGTGGACTACGCGAGGACCTGTATCGTGATCCACATATCAGAGCCGAGGGATCAGGTAAATATTCTCTATTTATTTAGCAAGCTTTAGGCAATTTACCCTGTAATCTGTTTGAGGTAGATTCGTCGCATTTATCAAGCGCTAAATTTATATTAGTATAGAATAATGTCATTCTATTATATTTTCTGGATTTACATAAATAAAACCGTAAAGCAGTAACTACGATGACGCATGAACTACGAAATTTTGATTTCTCCGGCGGACAACGGCTTAGATCAGCAATAAGACATTTTGGTAGGCTCAACCCTTTAGGGCATAAAATAGGGGTTGATAGTTTGTACGGCGAAAGGCATTATTTTATACTTTTATAGTTCATACTGGGTGGGGTTTGAATTCTCGGTCCCGGACATAACAGACAGTTTGACTTACCACTCAACATAAAATAAATTCTCTTCAATAAAAACACGTTTGCATTTGTGGCTTTGTTTGAAGTTGTTCACCAAAATTTCATCGTAGGATGTAACATGTAAGGTGATATATACGGTGCGCCTTCTTCCTAAAGTGCCTCTCCCACTAGCGGAGGCTGGCTGTCAATTTCGTAAACTGTCCTCGGTCTTGGTGACACAACTCGGCAGCTTTCGATATCCCTGTCCACTCTCTAATGCTTCGTGACCAGGATATCCTCCTCTGACCCACCCTTCGCTAGTGACTTTTCCCATCATAATTAGTTGGATCAACTAGTATCTGTCGTGCCTCATAATATGTACTAAGAAGTCAACTTTTCTGTTTGACGGTCCGCAAAAGTTCGCGTTTTCGGTACAGCCGTCGGATAACCTCATCATTGGTTACTTGTTGAGTCCTACTTTTTAGACAGGGTCACGCTTACAACTTATGGGTATAAGGAATAGCCAATGACATATTCTAAAAGACGTAAGAAATATGCACAAATATTTACAAATATCGGTCAAGCTGTGTTGGAGGAATACGATCGTTAACACTGCGACACATTTTTATATATTCAATTTTATTTATTACTCAATATTTTGACGTGAATAATTAATAATTTTAAAAGATATCTCACATTCCACATTCATATTCCATATTCCACATTCGCCTTTGCATCACAACTGTCATTTTGTAAAATAACATTGATAAGTATTTGACGTTATATTGGAAAAAACAAAGAAACAAAATCGCAGAACACCGGCCGAGCGCACTAAGAGCAGGCCACTCAGCGTCCGTCAGGCACCACTGGTACTTATTTATAGACACTATTTGATATTCCTAGATATTTGATAACATGGCGTAAGACGTTTTCTATTAATGAAGCATTAAATATAAAAATTTAATTAATTGTAAACTTTTTATTCCGATTGTTCCACTGTTAAATAATTTTTGTCATGCGTGCTTTTAAAATTTATCAAGCCATTTCCATTCGCCGATATACCTATGTCTAGAGGCCTATGTCTCTCCAATAGCGCGCCACCGGGCTGAATTTTATTACGAACATTAACCTCTTGATTATTCCACTATAGGAGACTAATGACTGCTTCGTTGGTCGTGTTGGTTGCGGATGCGACTGCCGATCGGGAGGTCCCGGGTTCGATTCCCGGGTCAAAAATTTTCTAATTTAGATTTTCTAGTAGTGATTCGGAGTCTGGATATGTGCCCGATGCATGGCAATAGTGAGCCTATTGCCATGCACCTATAACATAATGGGACGTAAACGTAACCGGTGAATCGTGGGAATATTCTTCATTCCTCTGCCTGCCCTTTCGGGGATTACAGGCGTGAAGTTACGTAGAAGAAGGGTTTTCTTTTAAAATGGGACGATAGACCCTTATCAGAATGAGAGGATGAACCCGATGTTTTCAACCACTATATTATCGTTGCTTAATAGAGCTCGGTTTAACATAACCCAATGTTATCTAGTATTTTCGAATACGAGGGTAGTTCTTCTTTTCCAAGTTTCTTCTCGTTGCATTCACCGCGCCATCCGACCCGCTCGTGGCGCGATCGGCTAGCAATGACAATTACATCGTCATTCAGTCGTTGATCAGTGCGACGATTACCGCCGCGCGCTACTGCTTCCACAGACCGCGGTCGTTGAGACACGGCAGTGTGAAATACAATATGCACAAAACATATATCGCAATAAATTGATTGAAAATAATAACAATTTGTTTGACTACAATTTGTAAAGAAATCTATATACTCTTATAATTAAATAATGCTGTGCAGAATATTGGACATCCGACTATAAATATTTTTTTTTGTCAACTATCATAATAGTATTTATTTACTAATATAAAATAGAAACATACGAACACCTAGTTCAGTCTACTTAGTACTATTTAAATAGAACAGGTAGCATTATTGAACTTAAATATCTATTTCAAAATGTATAAAAGAGCTGTTTAAATTACGCACCTACGCTACATAGAGTCGTGATTTGTTACGTGTATGATTACATTAATGGGCAGGTAGGTAGGCGAGTAGCCGCGGGTAGTTCTAATAGAGCGCACGGTAGGGGCCGAATCAACGCACACGAGCCGCGGGGAACCTCTGGGAGATCGCGAGGCGGCGGCCCAGCGTGATAACATCGCGGCGAGTGACTCAGGAGCGCACTGCTCGCTGCTCGCCGGCCAGTCGCCGGCGGGCGCTGAGACGCGCAATATTTACGCGTTCGCGGTGCCCACGCGAAAATCACTCGTTACAACGATATTGTCTTATTGCTGAAACAGTGCAGAGTATTAATGAAGCGCGTGTGTGTTTATACGAAAAATATAAGCTACCAGCTTCAAAAATGGAACTCCAAGGCTGGCTGTTGAGATTACCTTGGATGCTGCTGTTATTTTCGGCGGCTTCTGGCGACGAAAGCTCCAATTCGACAAGTTGGAACTCGACAACCGTGTGCAAAATAGAGCACGATTATGACACCCTGGACGTCAGGGTGGTGCTGGGCCGGTGGGACGCGGTGGAGCTCTACATGCATTTAATCGAAGAAGGTGTCAGGTCGTACGACAGTTGTCCCAAGATCACTATTTATGAGTCGGACGCGATTCCATCCTCTACGTTTGGGGTAGGTTTCTAAGGATTTTAGCACAGACCATATTAAAAAAGTTCATTGTATTGTTTGGATATAGAATAGAAAACTACATCAGGTACGTTTAGATACTGTTTTCAAGTATCAATAATACTTTCATAGCATAATACTTTCCTTATAACAGAAGTGACATTTAAAATATTCATCCACATGATTGATATTCATGACAGTTATTTCTTGTTACGTTTATTCATATGTTACAATAAAACATTATTTAGTAACAGATTCGTTACCTTGTTTATTTTTAGCGTCACGTACTGTTTACTGAAACACACGAGAAGGAAAGTAGATAAGGAAAAAAAAATCTTTTTTACACCTTCATTCACCTATTATATTATTGCTTTTTGATTGTTACACATAACTAAGGTTTAAGTCAGCTACATACACATTAACTGCCAAGTACTAATTACTGATTAGTTTTCAATTTAAAAATATTAACTTATTTTCGAGGCTGTTTTCTTCTGTTCAGTATAAATCCTTATCAGTTCCGTGTTCATCCGTACAACAGTACTGCAGCTAGGGTATGGCATTCCAAGATCCCTGTAACAATAGCGCGCGAGGCAGGCTAGAGATCTTATCATGCGGCAAGCAGACTGACAGCGTTCGATGAGTATCTATCTATTAATATCGCGTGTGTGACACGTAACACCGATTTTCCGCGTCCATTACATTCGCCGCGACGGCTTTCAGCGTCGTGAGGCTGGGCTTAGCGTATTACATGTAAATCTTTAGCTAAACATTGTTCCTTGAACACTGAAACATCGTAACGGTTAAAATTCAAAATTTGCATTTGTCAAAATTGAATGAGGGGCAAGGACAAATGGAGAATATGATAAAGTGAAACAGAGATATGTATCTTTAATAACATTTTCAAATTTCAAATTTATTTTCAAATAATATATCTACTAAATTTCATATATTTTATTAGAAATGTGATATAAAAAGTTATTTTGCGTTGCGTCACACGACATTAGTTCTGTGTCTATCCCACTTTCAGATAGTCACATCCTATATGTATAAACTATACAAAGTTTCATCAATACGAATGTCGCGTCCGACGTGTTCGCTACACAGCCAATCGAACGGTGCGCGCCGCGCCGGACAGCACGAATGGTACTCCAATTGAGGCATTCCTTGTTATAATCTCGTTCATTATTCAGGAGCGTCATATATTGAGAACTGTGATAGTGCCCACATGTGGCTCGTTGCATTTGTAGATATTAGTTGTCTTATCACGCTGGATCGCTTAGGGAGTGGGCAGAGTGCACCAAGGGCCAATTATCCTTATCCTTACAGATCTAACGTGTTAAATATATAAATATTAAAGTACATTTTCCATCATTACAGTTATATAGAGATATAGATTGGTTTGATTGATGACTAATCAAATAATTGATTGATCGAAGGAATTGAATTAGTAAACAATAAAAAGTACATTTTATAAATATTACACTAGTTAGTACAGATCCAAATAGTTTTTAAGCTTCATTTATAGGCGTGGTTCGTGAGATTTAGACTTATAAGGTCTGAAAAGCTTCTCCGTTTGCACTAAACAAAAATAAGTGGATCATTATTATTATGTCGCTCCGAACCCTTTACGCGATCAACGCGTCAGTACTTAGCCAGTTGTAATAGTTGTGTAATGTGATTATTGGCGAAGGTTTAAAGCAGCCAGCGGCGTGGCAGGTTATTCCCCGATCATTGCCTCATCCGGTGGAAGCATCTCGCTTCCGTCGTTCTGCATTTCCTTCTCGCGGCTGATAACCGTTTAAATTCAATTCGCAGGGGCTTCCCCCTTAGGTATGTGCCAATCGCAAGTTATTCCCTGTTTCTATTGATTAAGAAAATTGTTATTGAAATTTCACTGATGTGCAATTCTAGTGGATATTAGAAAAGGATTGGCAGAACACATTACTTTCGAAAGTGTATTTATGATTTTGATAAACTTTTTACAGGATGCCTTTTATATATAAGAGGTTTAAAAGTAATTAGTGTTTATGAAAAATAGCAAAATTTATAGACAGACAAACATGATTTTTCTTTATATAAATTAAATCAGTATAGGTTTTCATATGACAAAGGATTTGTTTTTCCTAAGGCGATAACAAAACAATGAATGCATATATGTAGTACCAGTTGGTTTTGATGTTTTGCTAATTAAAACAATATAACTAGTACCTATAAGTTACAACACGCATAAATCGACTCGGCTTTGCGAGGTATTTGCTTCTCCTCCCGCGATATGGCGATGCGTACTCAGAACAATAACTAAACTATCATCATACGTATCTCTGAGTAAGTAAATCAAAAAATATGATACAAATCAAACACATGCTTTTTATTTATATACAATGTCACTGTTACATCTTATAGCGAAGGACACTTCTGCGAGTTGTAGTGGAGTGTTATATGACAAAGAAATGAGCAAGTCATCCGCGACATTGGCCAATACTGAGACACAACAAACGACCCTCACTATACGACCGGTCATCACAATCAGACGGACAAAGCCATGGTTAACCAATTTCTGCGTTTAATCATCGCGCCCTGCGACGTGACCCCGGGCGATGGCCACCTACGCGTGTTGAGTCACGCTGGCGAGACCAGGAGGTCAATATGGCTGACCCATTTGTCCACAATGATCCTGTGAAAAGTTTTAATGTTTATTGTAGGGCTTTTTGAGATTGTATTGAGCAGCCATATTGTAGTTTTAATTGCAGTAATAAGGTATAATATGTAGTAATGAGCAATGACCATGACAATGTTAAAGGATGCCACCATTACAGGGAAATGTTAAAGGACGCCATTTTGATTTTAATTTTGATTGAAAACATAACTTCACGCCTGTAATCCCCGAAGGGGTAGGCAGAGGAATGCAGAACATTCCCACGATCCATCAGTTACGTTTATGTGCCACTATGGAATAGATGGTGAGCCTATTGCCATTCATCGGGCACATATCCAGACTCCGAACCACTACTAGAAAATCTAAATTAGAAAATCTTTGCAGTGTTCAACCCGAGAATCGAATCCGGGACCTCCCGATCGGCCATCGCACCCGCAACCAACACGACCAACGAGGCAGTCATTTTGATTGTTTGATTTAATTTAGGGCATTTTCCGGGCAAGGTGGTACCACAATTAGCATACGTCTCGCCAGCCAGCCGGCGAGGTTGTAGTCGAACGCCAGTCTAATACTATTCAAAAAACCCACCAGAGGGAGACTCCTGCGTGTGCTCGTACAATCATAGTATTACGCTCTATTTTCGCATACGTTTATGCCGTCCTTACACAACTGTACCGGACTCCAATTGAGATATAATTGAGCCAATAGACGTTTAAATGCTCAGGAAACTCGACTGTCCTATGTAACTATTTCAACAAGAGAATTATGTCAAGGAACATTCACGATCAATCAAACACTAATTGCGGAATGATCGTTAATAAGATTTTATATATGTATTAAGTTTCTACGTACAGTAATAGTTCTAGATACAGTTTCTAGATACAGTTTTTCTTAAATCTATTTTCTCGCTATATTAATGTTTTTTATTGACCCATTGACTGTGGCAGACTTTAACACAGAAGATATCTCTATCTAGCATCCAAATATACTCACTACTTGGTTGCCTAATAAATAAACGTAATTTTCAGCCATCGACTGAAAACCCGCTCTACCACGTGGCGCACCTGAACGCGCGCTTCCGGCAGCAGCACCGGCACCTGCGCCTGTTGTGGGACGAGGCCGGCCAGACCATCGAGTACTCGCTGTTCTTCCGGAACGAGTCGGCCGGCTACTGGCAGGCCAGCGGCGGCCAGAACGGTAACCACCTGCGCGCTTCTGTGGCGCCTCGATGGCGCTGGCCTGGCGGCGGCGACGCAGTCTATTACATTGCATAATGCCATTATATTCTTATTATCATCATCGTCGTTTTCAGAATGAGAAATTAGTTTCCAGTCTTATAATATCCTGTTAAAGATGAAATTTGTTACCAGGTACACTGACCAGCCGACCGTCGTACCGGCACTTCCATGGCACAGTGCAGGTCTTGAAGGCGGTCAATGACCACCTGGTGCTTAGTTTCTGCCAAGAAGCAACCAGCACGACCCCCGCCGAGCTGTACTCCGTTCTCTTCTCTCGTGAACCGGGAGTGCTGGCCAGATGGGAGATAGACGCAGTCCACTCAATGCTCCAGATAAAAAAGCTGTCTGTAGCTTCAAGAAGAATGGTCTGTGGAAATAGCGCGGGAAAACGGATCTACAGTATAATGCTGTCAATCATTACATGTGTGTTGGCGTATGCGATCAGCCTGTGAACGCGCAATCGATATAAATAATCTCGTTAGACTAAATATTGCTAGTTAAAATAACGATTGAACAAGTCTGGAGTAGTTTGGTCGAATGTTCTAGAAGAGCGGATCTTTTTTTGCGAAAAATGTAAGCATATCAAAGAAATAGTTCAAGAAATAGCTCAATGTATGATAGTTATATTATCGTTATAAAGACTGTGTGTCAGTTCCAAGGTTTTACTACAATACACCCCGGGTTTCTTCAGTGAGAGAATCTTTACAATATTGTCAACAACATGTAATATGAAAAAACGAAAAACGACTTTATCTGTACTACGTAATAAACACATATTGGAGGGCATTTAATTTCTATTAATTATAATGAGACGAATGATCTCACGACTGTCGATAGCTGCCTCGTTATTTGTATCACATTAATTTTAAGGTCCGTCCCCACGCATTCAGCATCTTCGAATGCTCTGTGCATATAAGTTACTACAAGGAAGATAATTTACCTCTATTTATTCGACTTTATTAAAAATTATCAAAGTACATGACGAAAGGTCAATGACATGGACAAATAAATATAATAACTATTAAACAGCAGCTTGTAGAGATACTTAGCGTAGCCGTGACGTACAATGTATCTGTTACGGAGGGTGTGTGGCTCTGACGAGGGTGGATTGGGAGTAGTTTTGCAAAATACAACGCATTGTTTAACAACCGACTATGGCCTTCAAGCTTTTTATTTAAAAGGAGATCCATATCTAACAGGGACACTATAAAAGATTCAATGAATATGATAACGATGCGAGAATGTTTGGCGCGGTCAGCTGTCAGATGGGTGACCGTAAAAGAAACATTTTCAAGTGTATCGGTGTTACTGGGTGCAAGTCATAACCGTACATAAGCCGTACACAACAAACAATCGTTCAAATTTCTTTGGAGGCCTTAGAGGCAAGCAAACCGGTAGGTCACTTACCCTATCTGCATTGGAGTAGCTTGGTGACGTATAGTCTAGTTATTATGGTTATCCAGTACCGAAAACTAAATATAATATTAGTTTCAGCTAAAGTATTATATATTTTATTTACTAATAATGTCACAATCGTGCCATTATCTTTATTTTTAAGATTCTAAAACAAGATTACCAAAGAAATACAACTCTGTTTCTTACGATTCAGGGTGCCAGAATGTTTGTGACGTCATAACGTAGCTTCCACCCTGGATACTAGTAAGTTTTTATTTTTGCTGCATCCATTTAGGCCATTCAAAGGATATATATGGAGCAAGGTTGCTTTGGCTACCTGATTTACCTGAGTTACGTGGGCATGATTGGGCTCCCAGACTCGAGTTGGCTGGCTGAATAGTTTTCCATAGTGGGCCCAGAGGCTCTTTCAGTTCTCGTTCTGTGGTTCCCAATAAAATGTGAATCATTATAAAGTAGCACAAAGGTAGTAAGTATGTAATGTATTTCTCGAGATTTACTCTTAAGTCGAAATAATATTGTATTTTTATAACTTATTTACCTATTTATTACACATTGTAACTTTATTATAAATAAAAAAAATAGCACTGTAACTGATTTGATTTTAATTCTTTATTCTAATTCTTATTCATTTCGACTCTACTGTATGTACCTTTTGAATAAATAGTTTTTTTAAAGTTTGTTCCAAATGATGGCTTCGCAAAGCGTGTACGAAGCTTCCACATATATCTGTCACGTACAGACAGAGCTAATATTCCACAAGTTAATGCATTTCGTACCTCAACCGTTACATAATATGTGTTTACTGTCAAAAACAGTTGCAAATCGTCCGCGTTACCTGCTCAAACTCCCGTCGTAACTAGAAATGCTATTTATAGGTAATATGTAGTCATACATACAACTAGACTGTCCAGATACTCGTGTAATATTTCGGGCCACGTGAAAACATAATGGCCCAAGCTGCTGTGTCATTATACGGATGATAACAGTGACATTGGACATGGGTATTATCTGTTATGTTGGATGCGATTTGTAACCGACTCTGCTCAAGTTACGCCCTTGTTTCGCATAGAGATAACGTATACACTACAACATAGATTAGGCGTGTCATAATTGCGTATTTATGTTAAAATGTTGCATTTATTGAAATACAAAAACATGCGTTTTTATACGTAGTATATGTGGTTACGGGATTGTTGCTGCGGGATACAACAACGTACGAGTACCAAATTCATTTTCTGTCTCTCTCTGTCGACGAGACGGCTTTGTTCGGTTCACCTAATCTACGTATAACATAGTTGTATGTTGTTTTGGGCACTATGTGACGTCAAATCTTTTACTTACACATTTATTTATCGTGTTGCGTGGTAGTAACAAAAAAGTTGCAAGAATCTATACTTAGTCGGGAATAGTAAAAAAACATGTGAATATGTTGTGGGGGATATGTCGAAAATGAAGGATAGAAGGATAGAAAAGCAACACGAGATATAGAAATTGCTTATACACATACATACATACATATGTACGTTCACATCAGATTGGTCTTGCATAATTGGAAAAAGGCTAATGATACACATATTTTCAAAAATCCCAGTTTAAAAAATCTATGAAATTAACATTTATAAATATATGTCATAGAGCAAACATTTGATGAATAACTATTATTTAAAAAAAAGAAATTAAGATTTGTATGTAATGAAGTTTAATTTTCTTAGTATAAGTTTCTTAGTATAGTATATAGTATTAGTTTATTGAATAACTAGTTTCGATATTTCGTTCATACGTAAATACAAGTAATTTTAAAGTCGGCTTAACAATAGTTGAGATATGCAATGATATGACTGTGTGAATGTAGAAATGTATATAGTTTGTATTTATAAATGGCGCAAATAACTATGCTAATGTAACCAGCATCTCATAACTACCGGAATTAGGAATGTAATATTATTTGTAAATGTTCGCTGTAACGAAAGAAAAAAGGAAAAAATCATTTCACTTGCAAGCTCCTGGTAGCAACTTGACGATTTCATGAGGATCCGAATAAATAATATTGTCTTCACCATCGAAGGTTATGCCGAATAAGTTTTTGATATGGGCAATTTTTTCCAAAGTATTAGTTTGGTTCTTGGTAACGACATAAATTCCGTTCTTACCGCTGAAATGCGCTCTGCCCTTGCCATTCACCTCGATCGCTCTGAAGACAGTGGGCCCGTCGCACCGAAGTCTATCGTTCATGTCTTTTTTTATTCTAAACAATCCGGTTTCATTCGTTATGTACATATCGCCGTCAGCGTCTATCGCGAACTGATATATTTGCTCGTGAACCTGGTGGACGCGTTCGGCGGTTGCTTTTCCCTTTTCTTCAATGACCAACTTGTACAGATGCTGCATCGGGTACGTGATAAAATACAGGTGGTCCTTGAAGAACATGTCCCATATGTCGTGTTCGCTTATCAGCTTTTCCACTTCGCTGTCGTTGACTTTGAGGTTCTTTTTGAAAACACCCTCGCTACCGCCGATGTACAGAATGCCGTCTTTATTGTCGATTGCCGTTGCGAACCCGTTCTCCACCGACTTGATGGCCCTGTGCTCGTGATGGCCTTTTACTAAATATCCAATTTCAAAGGAGTCTTCCTCGTCCTTGCCGATGTTGTAGCTGAAGTACACGCGACGGTCACCTCGGTCATACGAGAGCTGGTACGGCCGATTCAGTCCCAAACCTAAAATCTCCTTTCGATGCGGCTTGTTGTCGACGAGCAGCTCTTCGCATTTTATTTTATTCTTTTTTGATTCCTCAGCGGATGCAATAACAACGAAGAACAAAACCAACAATCGCCTCATGTTTTGTTGGCGTATACCGCACACGCCCAGCACGAGCACGGCCCGCTTCGATGCGACCGCGCGGACGGCCGGCCACGGTCTCGGTGCGCGTTTGCCAACGTGATTCACGATCATAAATGAGAACAGTTCAATTAATCGCAATCGATCGATGAGCGGACGGACCGTGTCTGCGTTATGCGCAGGTGATCAAATTACTTATTGACATCATTTGAAAACCAACTGAACGCATCAACTTTTTTTTTTAATTTACATTGAACAAATGAAAAATTGTTAGCGCCACTGCCGATTGCGAAGTCCTCCGTGCCCAATTTATTTCAAAATTTACACTCAAAAGTCCTCTGCCGATTGAAATGCTTTAATACCATTGCTAATACGATTAAGCTGAAATATTTTGAATTAAACAAAATAAAGAAATAGTCTATCTGGAATTTTCTATAAACATTTTGTATGGAACTATCCCTTTTTATGGCAGACAAATTATATTTTAAGAGGATTGAGTAATTTTTGCAACTTATTTTTACAACTTTATAACTAATGCAATTTAGTTACCCGTTTATCCAAAATTCCTGTCATGATTAAAAGTGCCACGCGCAATTGTGTATCAAAGTAGAATGTATCGGGAGAACATGATTTCCGGGATATTGATTAAATTGTTAGACAAAGATAGCCTATGTTTGACGTATTTTCTGTAGGAGGCAGTCCCCTCTTCGATGTCCCTCACCCTTATCGTTATCCTCCCTGCACCCTACGCCTCCACGCGGCTGTCAGTGATTGCGTTTTATTGTGTGTAACAAAGAGAGAAACATTACTTCGCTTACTCATTTCTAGTAAATACTACTTGAAATATCACGAAACTTTTCGTAATAAAAATATTTGTAGCTTATTATAAATAAGAACAAAGGAATATAATGTTACATACGTCGCACATGTACTCGTGTACCGTACTATTTTATTTCAAACACAAGAATAATTAAAGCTGCCAATGAGAAAATATTTTCATTGGTATACAAATCTGAGCGAGCTCCTGTCCAATGTTGGGCGCCTGGTACTCGCGCCGTTCCTCCATTCAGTATTTTCTTGTCAATGTCGCTGAAGTCGTTTCGCCAACAAGTGTCATTTGAACGAATATGACTTTGGCTCTATTGATTTTATTTCTGACATTCGAAGCAAAAATACTGATACCCATCTTACTC
>DWEI01000531.1:0-21248 GCA_018245875.1 Mysoria ambigua
TCGGGCACATATCCAGACTCCGAACCACTACTAGAAAATATAAATTAGAAAATTTTGTAGTGTTCGACCCGGGAATCGAACCCGGGACCTCTTGATCGGCAGTCGCATATGCAACCAACACGACCAACGAGGCAGTCAAATAAATTCAGTGAAATTTAAAATTAAATTTCATTTATTGATTTCAGTTTAATAAGTAAACCCAACAATTTAGATTATACTATAAATGCTTGAGACTTGACGTACTAGTTTAAATGTTCCTTGAGACATATTATATTACAAGTTGTAAATTAATATCTACAATTTCTCGAAGTCACTTAAGTCCTTAACTCAACGATATCGTATTATTATTTTACTGATATCCCTATAGTAAACAAGGTATTTAAAGACAACAGATTAAAATTGCACAAATAAATGTTACACTAAATAATTCTCACAATATTGGTATAATGGACGTTGATTTATAACTCACGGGCCCTTTTTTTATTGGAATTCAATAAAAGCTGCACGCGCTATCAACATCGGGCAGCGATCGAGCGCACAACGTACCAATAACAGGGGACACTCCAAACTGCTTACACGAAACTAATATCAGTGTTTGCCAGCTTGTAGCTATTACTTTCAGTCCAAATTTACAACGGAAGCGGCGACCATCAGCGTGACCTTGTAGCGGGAACATGTTCCAAATTCGAAATACGTCAATGTTGATTAATATTTTAAATTGTACAACGATTGTACTTCTGATTCTATATTTGAATTGAATTTTTAAAATTAGAACTGTTATGGCATTGAAAGTTTAAAAAAAATGTCTCTCCACAATACCTTTATAGCGAAAGCGATAACATTTACTGTTGAAGTAAAAACTTCTTGTAGCAATAAATCCACACAGATTAAGATTGGTAACTGATAACATAAACCTTAATTACACCTATCTAATTCGTTTTATTTTATACATGAATGAGATATATTAAGATTTAAATAAGGAATTCAATAGTAATAAAAGATATGACTTATGAGTTATGAGTTCGATTCGATTGAAGTGTATGAGCTGAAAGTTGTGTAGTTGAGTCAGTGATGTTCTATAGCCAATCTTACCAAGTAATTAAGATTTGTCCATTAACATCTTGATACAAAATTACATTGTACTAATGTAGATTGAGGGATAATTACGTTTTATTTATTACGCTCGAATATTATTGAAATATATACTCATTTATAATAAGTATTTGCAATAACAAAAATCTTTTCGTTTAATGCAAGACTATTATGTGTGTATTAGAATATGATAAATTGGGCAACATTTCACAAATAATAGTAACGACTTGAAACATCTGTTCATATTTGTATATCATCCAGAAATTCGATTTTAATACACGTTTGTGGGAAAACGCTATCGCTTGATTTTTGGACGCATTCGTTCCCCGATGTACTCCGACAGGCATAAATGTGAGACTGTGTGATAGACGAATCATTATTTGGTCTACCATTTACGATCGTTTTATTGGCTTTTGTGGGTGAATGATTTTTACTTATAATATAAAAATTTATTGTATTAATAAAATAAAGGCATGATTCAATTGATGAAGTTAGTGCATTAATGTTGAGCGTCGGCTATCTATATGTCTTAGGAAATAGTACGAGAGAAGATTATTATAATTGTAATTTTTCTTAGGGTTTCTTATAACACTATGAAATTTTGTTATAAGACAATTCTGCGGGATCAAGTGTCCAGCATCAAATTTTGTATTTATACAACACTTAATTTGATGCTGGATTACAGGCACGACCGTCAAAAAGTAGATTTTTTTTCTAGATGTGGTCATACTTATCCCTGAAATGTATTATTAATAGCATACATCCTATTCTGAGACCAACCAAATTTACACAAAAAAATATATAAAAAATCGGTTAAGCTTTTTTTTCCAGGAGTTCAATCACTTATACTGTGACAATAGGTTTTCAGATATAAGATATTATACTACAGATACCATGAAATATATCTACAAATATCACATGGGATTCAAATTTTGGAACAGCATATAAATAACGAGTTTCTAACGTTCGCGCTGCGTCGACGCAACCCGTCATCATTATCGTCCGCTCAAACATATTCTTCAAAGGGAATTATGAACGAAGTTGGTTACTTTGAGTTCGTCCGGTTGTTGAACTGAAGTGTCCGCGGGACTTGCTTCGTGCACGTAGTGTATGGATTTAAATTAAGTTCACTTACTTACATCCCGCTAACTTGCGCTACTAACGCGCGAGGCAATAGTGGTGTTAGAAATTCAGTTGTGCCTTTATATTTAGTTGTTAGACGCTGAGTTTGCTTTGTTCTATCTTCAATGATTATTTATAGTGGACTGTAGGAATTATATCTAACCTACTTTTGGAATTATATATATCCTATTAAGCTTATACTGCATGTGAATTTTAGATAATCGTGTCAGAGTCAATTATCCAAACATAGGAATTAATTAATGTAAAATAAAATATCTGTTAATAATGAAAACGAAAGTTGAAGGCTCTCCCTTGTCTATAGCGTTATGCAAACAAGGCGTGTACCTTTTGTTTGAGCAAGTACCTGTATTTCTTTCATAACTGAAGTAATGAAAGAGGAAAAGTTAGAGGTAATTCATTTTTCCGCAACAACAAAGATCAAATAAAAATTTACAACATTCGTAAACTTTGATGCCACTTCCGTAACTTATATTAAAATTTTATACAAGAAATTGAGATGTTTCTCGCCGTCTTTAAATCTTCAAGTTACGTTCTGTTCTTGTTATATTTCGATTTTGGAATTGTGTTATAATAAATTTATAATATCAAGCAGTTTCATTAATATCACATATTAGAAACTTTTCTCGTTATGTCCAATATATTATATTGTCTTTAAAACACTGTACTACTGTTATTACTATAAAATAGCAGTTCATACTCATGATAATATTATACTAATTTACATAAATATACGCTGTTTATTTATTATATTTATGAGGGTATGATCAAGGAACCAGAGGCGACCATCACAGCTCCCAGATGCCGTGACACGTTATGACTAATTTAGAATAACTAGAATAATACATGCAGTCGTAGTGACAAAGATTATTATTATTATTGCTTAGAATCCTATTCGTACAGGCCTGTTACTTAACTTACTTTCGTAATGACTACTTACTTTCATAATGAACCATATGAATTGTTACCAACACTCCTATAAGTGCAGTCCTATAGGTCATGGTTCATGGTTCAAATGGGCATAGGAGCAGTGGCCACTGGTGACTGCTGGTCGAATGCCTGGTTCTTTGGTACTACGATAATGTATAAATTAAAAAAGCTTAACATAAAGATGTATAGATAATGTTTATCTTGCTAATTTTGTTCTCTATATTGCTTTCAGCTTTCGCATCAAAAGAAATATGAGTTAAAATATTACGTATATTTGAATGTATATATAACATTTATTTGTGATATATTTACATTGATTTGCATTCCATTATATATATCATACTTTATTTGATTAGCAGTTCTTTATAGTATCATGTTCGCGAAGCTAACTCATCTTAACAATAAGCGACTGCATCCTGAAGCAGTACGAAGGTGCAGAGTAACTTCGCCGCTATAAAATATTCAGAGTACTTCATACCGGCTCTATTATATAAAACACCGAGGTGCTTTAATCCGTTAAAATGGAGATTTGTTGCCGCCGGCCCACCTTCCATACTTCTTTCTTTATGTTAGTTACCTTCTAGAAAATTTATTCAGTTCCCTTGAATAATATCGGTTGGGTTCTTAAGTAAAATACCGCTGTATCGTGTTTAATTTTTATTTAACTGAATCGTACTGGGAATAGATAAAGTACAATTTATTAGGCTTATTGGACATGGTTAGAATTTTACGAGAGCTTAATTTGAATTTAATTATAGGGTGCCAGTATCTACTTTTGAATTTTCTTGGTTTGAACTGTTTGCGTTGGCTGGATTCGGTTTAAAACATAATTTTGTGTATGTTCCAGATGACCATGTTTGATTTGGGTTCAATAATAGAATTATTTTACGTAGTTCCGTATTTTTTTGGATCACGATTATTCAATCTATTGAAGTATATCGGTACAATGCATGCTTCCATTTCAGATTTGGAAAAAGCTAGTGAAATTGCCTGTGAATCAGTATAAAGTGTAAAGTTTTATAATATCATCTTAAAGCGACAATATGATTAACGATTCGTTGATTAAAATATCTCTAAAATAAGTCATTGAATGACTTATATCCTGGTATTGACAGGTTTACATTCATTTAATCTCTGCATATCAAAAGCTGGAATTTCTGAAAAATTTCTGCATCACCGAGAACATCGGTTATGAAACCGAGTAAGCGAATCGATTAAAGAAACTGACGTTTTTAATGGTATATAATAGAGTCTGAAAAAAACCTATTTGTCCCATGTATCATAACTATAATTTCCATATTATTAATATTCATTATTTCAGTGTCGTCCACTGTTTTAGTACAACGTAACTTCACTCCAGCAATCCCCGAAGAGGTAGAAAGAAGAATTCAAGAAGAAATGAAAGAAGATTATAATCATTATTATTACTATCATCAGCACGAACTTGTATGGGTTGGTGACTAAATTTAGGTACTCTGAATTTTCCCCTCCATGGCGTTTTCTCGGCTTGCTGAATCGAGCTTTATGTAGAACGCCTTCCCATGCAGCGGAGAGAGTTCAACATCACTACCACCCAGCGGGTCTCTCTCTAAGGACTGACTCCACAGACAACAAAAGTTACTGTTTGGGGGTTTTTTAATGAAAGTGTTTCTGGAACGTGGACTGTAGACGTGTTTGAAATTTGTCTTATCTTGGATCGATGATTTATAAAAACTGTTGAACATCAAATTAGGAGAATTAAGAATGTTGAGCCACGAATGAAAAAGAGTGCGTAGATCTAAGCACACCCTCTGTTTTAAATCTGTATTCAATTATATAATTTAAACGAGTGTATGCTGCGATGTCATAACTTTACTATTGAAAATATAAAAATGGAAAATATCGGACATTATTATTTTTAACTACCATTTTTTCATGCGTTACATGTTTCAAACTGATGTCGGTACGGAAAAAACGTTAGCTTGTAGCTCGAACTTATAACATTATATTTCAGTGCGCGTCGTATATATGTATGTTATATAATACACTGAGGAATCATACATAGATTTATATATAATACATAGCTTTAACACAATATTTACTTCGCGTATATATTTTACTTATTATAATATTAGGGACTATAATCAGCCGTTGAGTGAATAGATTCTAAAACGAAGGGAAAGTTTAATCTTGCACAGGAGGCAATAAAATAAGGGCGCGAATTTTGTGAGAAGTCGGCGCCGAACCTGCCAGTTGCAGACGGCTATTGATAGGGTACGTGCTAGTGGTCTCCTATAGAGATGTTAATACCACCATACGAAGTTAATATTAATTGGTTCTTAACACTCCCATAAATGTATAACGAATTTTCTTATGCCGGTTTTTGCTATGTTTA
The DNA here is from genome assembly GCA_018245875.1 of Mysoria ambigua. Lineage (NCBI taxonomy): Eukaryota > Metazoa > Arthropoda > Insecta > Lepidoptera > Hesperiidae > Mysoria > Mysoria ambigua. Next base: position 5,537 of record DWEI01000531.1, read on the forward strand.
TTGACACGATTTGTAAAATGAAATCTACCGTGACGACCCGTTTTGAAAAGTGTTTCAAATAATGGCTTTCTTATAAGAGTTTTCAAGGGTCAACATCTTACAAAACAGCGCAAAGGTGTCTTGTCCATTTATCAAACCATACTGGAGCTACGAGGAGGGTTACTACCGATTTAGCAGTTGTAGCCGAAGGCTAAGGCAAAGCCAAATAATTTTAACATAAAAATACAATTAACAAATTATTTAAAATATATATGATATTTGAATGTGTAATTTAAAAAGATGTAACATACTGAATATACCCTTCATACAACCGAGGAGTAATTGTTAAGAACACGAAGTCCAGGGAGAACAATTTTTATCAGTTTTCATATAATAAAATAGTAGGTAGGATTTTTCATTTGCTTGTAACTCCAACTAGGAACGATTATCAAAATTGTGTATTTTTGTTGAGTTCATTTTGCTAGATATAAACAATTTATCATCATCAGTCCAAGTCCATTATTAGAAATAAGCTCACTCTGGTGGCTTAGATACCGCGGAATACGACTTCTAGCACCACCTTCTTTACCATCCGTGGAATCCCAATATTTAAAATATTTAAATTGTTATATCCACTCTGTGTAATATACGCAAACCGTTATTCTCTGTCATAAATTTGAATAGAATCGATTGCTGTCTGCGCCTCCGGGAAAGTTAGATTTCCCTCAGGATTTCCACGACACCTGACCGGATGTAAAATATATTCTCTTTTTTCCACCACCGCCTCTAGGCACAAGCACATGGGCATGTTGTATGATAAAAGTGCTCGGTGTAGTATCTTTGATGGTCTAAGCGTTGTTCTTCTCTGGCATTTTCATATATTTATTTATCCTTTACTGTTTTGTTAACAAGGGTCCGACTTAATACCATTTAGGGTTTTCTACCAGTCAAACCAGGCAATGACGAGTTGGCTCAGGCACACTGTACAGGTATTCAGAAAATATTTTTAAAATAATTACGGCCTAAGTATAGAAATGACAATAAATAAGATAATGTAATCGAATTCGTTTAATACTTATGTGTTGCATACAAAATATTGTATCTTCAAACAATGTGTGACCAGCATTGTTACGTCCAAGTGTTAAGACGTAGTAAAATATTCCATTTGTTTTTTATGTCGTACTCAAGGTATTCATGTTGTCGATAATTTATTTCATTTTATGTCGTTCCGTATTGTTACATAAAATGCGCAAGATAAACGGTTTATGTTCGGGCCTGTTAGTATTTTTACTAGTCAACCCAAGATGCTTATTGATGTGATACAGATGCGTTATTATCAATAAAATATTATATGTTTATTAGTATGTCGCGTTAAAGTTAGATACAAATATCTACATATGTTGGGTATATCATATAAATTGGTTTCTCCGAAACGGCTCTGATCATTTCGACGAATTTTTGTGTTTACCTAACATATCACGCCTGTAATCCTCGAAGAGATAGGCAGAGGAATGTAGAAAATTCGATTACGAAAAACAGTTACGATTACCAGTCCCACTGTGGAATAGGTTGTGAGCCTATTGCCATGCACCGGCCACATATCCAGACTCCAAGCCACTACCAGAAAAACTAAATAAAAAAATAGTAGTGCTCGACCAGTATATATTTAGATAAATCTTAACTATTATAATCGATCTAGGTAACTTTCATCTCCATTACATTTTTATTTCGTAAAATTCTACGTAGTGCCCTTTGTTATTGAGTAAAAAGCTTTTGTATTTTTTCAATATATGCAAGGTATGCTATTCAAACCTAGATGGCGCTGATTCACAATGTAATCTATTGAAAAACAGTGCTGATTTATCTGCATTGTTATCTGATTCTGATTTTTTATCTGATTATATATCTGATTACATATCTGATTAGATTATGTGACTAGTTACATAAAACTGTGAATTACGTGCATTTATAATACACAAATATCGTATATAAAAATGCGTTAACCACAAAATTTCGAATCAATGTTGCTGACGAGTAAATTAATTAACGCTTATCTCATTATCGGCTAACTATAATATTAATAACGTCGCTGAAACAAAAATACTTTGTTGGTGTGTTCTCAGTGAACACACGGAATCCCTAATAAGAGGGGCTTATAGCGAATAACATCTGGGGCTCGGTTGGTAAACACTTCGGAGTAAACACGAGGTTACAGTAAGAAAAATGTTTTTGTTATCCAAGGCTTCTCTCATACTTGCTGTTATGTATCGCGGACTGACCCCGCCCTCCCCCACTCTGCACTGCAGAGATGCTTTCATTTTTAAAGAGGACAGAATTGAATGTGTCTGCATTTTTAACAGCTTTTCAGTTTACAACGCTTTAAGATGATTGGCACAAAGGGAATGAATGAAAGAGCTTGACGAAAACCTACAAGTCTCTTTATTTTAAATTGTACGACAGTAAATATGGTTATTTTGGCACTGATGATTCGGACACATAAAAAGAATGGCGATATAGTGCTACAACAAAATCAATAATATGTACAACTTAAATGCTAGCACAGTGACCAAATACGTCACTGGCTGATAGAGATGTAAGAAATTACGAAATCCTTGTATGAAGAAGGCGGGAAAAATGCAAAAAACACAAGCTGTAACGATTCGATGTTTGGTATTCAGTAGATGCGCCAATCCGAGGACAGGACGCGATGGCGCTCTTTGTGGAAAGCCCATGTCCAGCAGTGGATTGAGATAGCATGATAATGATGATAATCCCTACCTATCCACTAGAATAATGAATCTGACATGACGATATAACAATAAAAAATATACACCGACAAATGTAGTGACAGCCTTAATAACAGGATGTCATTCTGATAGGATTCCACCAGAAAATCCTTAAAATGAACATCGCGGACGACACCCATTGCAAATGAAAATATACAGCGCAATAAGTGCCCGAGCTCAGTGTACGGCATCTAATACTGCGAGTGGATTACGAAGTCTGTAAATCAATCTGACGTAATATAGCGTTATCGCGAAAGGGTGGTATATTCTCTTGTTCTGCGCCCCACTGCATTGTGGATTCAGAGCACGCTCCAGGGGAGTCTAATTCTTCTCCTAATTTCGCACCTTATTGTCGGGAAGCGGTAAGAAAATGGGAATTTTTCATAAAAATTCGGACGGTGTTCGAGGTATAAGGGATAAGGTGAGTGTTCAGGTCGTGTTCGTGTTGTATCAAGAATCAATTTATTTTCTTGCCTTAAATTTGGTCCGTGTAATTCGTTCTTCATTAATACGAAACGATTAAAGGAGTAAAGAGAACTACTCCGCCTGCCAAAGATCGTTGCTTTCATCGTTGATCGTGTTGGTTGCAAGCGCCAGTGCCGAACCAAGGATCCTGGGTTCAAACTCCGGGTCAGGCACTGCTAGATTTTTCTGACTTAGATTTCCTATTAGTGGCTCTCTCGGACACTATAGTATTGTACCCGGTGTAGCATAATAGGCTAACCATCTGTCCCATACAGGGACGTAAACATATCTGATGAGACGTAAAAATGTGCTACTTTCCTGTCCTTACTTTTTCAGATATGACAGGCGTGATGTTACATTGTTACGTAAAAGTTTTTGAAATTATTCCATTGACAATGGTTTGAGAAATATTAAAATAGAAATAATAAGTATTACTTTTTGCTTCAAGCATCTGCCATTTTATAATTCTAATCTCACAAGCAGAGCGCCAAACCTTCCAAAACAAAATGACGGTACATACCTGCGTTTAGTAAACACCCCCCACATTCAATTTTCCATAGAATTCTAATAAAAATAAGGAGATATGAAGGAACTTTATAACCGTCACGCGCGGTATCCACAAAATGAAGTTGGTAAAATATCTAAGACATTTGTCAGTCGATTACCTGAGAGGGTGCCACCCCCGATAATATTCCGAAATTCACCAAGCCCTTACAACATCTTACTAAGCTTATGAATATAAATTTTCTTGCCAATCTCTTTTTAGTGCGAACCACGTTTCATGTTTCATTAAATTTAATATGTATGTTTCAACGTTAAAATGTTTTCAACTTGGCGTCGTCGTGAATGTATGTAAATTTTCGTTTTGTTTCATTTCCTTTCAATCGTCAGTTTTAGAGAAAATATGTATTAAAAGGAATTAAATTGACTTTACTCTAGGCATGACCGTTGGAGTTGTATACAAAAAAAAATACGAATAAAAGTTTTCATATTGTGTAAAATAGAATCTACGTAAGTATTGGTTAAACTAGCGTGGTAATCTATAAAAATAGACAAAAGTCGTTTATTAACTATCACATTTCTACACTATAACAAAGTAAACGTAACTTCTCGCCTGTAATCCTCGAAAAGATAGGCAGAGGAATGCAGAATATTTCAACATTTCACCAGTTACCTACTATGTATTATATGGAATAAGTGGTGACCCACTACAAAATGTAAAATGTAAATTAAAAAAATGTAGCGAAAGCATTAGCGTTTAAATCTGAAACGTATTATATTAATCTCAAGAGAATTTTCTAAAATAGGTTGTACGAATTAATAAATTCGCCCGAAGGCCGAAACAGATAAATAAGAAATTTTGCCTTCCAATACAAAATTCGTTTGAAAAATGACGTCCGAGAAATGCCCAGAATGTTTTAATTATAAGGGATCGAGCGTTCCCCCGAGCTAACCGTCTATACTAGACGTCCGTACATCATATCCGAATTTAATTCTTTCGAAGTTGAGTGAAGAATTTTAATAGGAAAAGAATTTTCAAGGGAGCGGCCGTGGGTCAAAGCGTTCAGAGCGCGCCCTAACAATCCTCGTTGTGGTAGTCTCGAGCTTCGTACTGTTTAGGGCCTTTCTTAAAATTTAAAAATTGCACTTTCTTTATATAAAACGTTAAGCTATTTCTTTTGTCGGCATATCATAAGCTTCCACTCGCATCCATTCATACTCAGTCTTATGGCCAGAGTATTTGAAGTCGACAAGCGACGAGACAACATAATTGTGCGCTTTAAGGCTAAATGGACGTTCTGCTAACATTGTCACTATTAAATCTTCGCGGACAGACTGGATCCTCTCAAAGTCTCAACGATTTTGTACTTTCGCTGTGTTATTTTTACTGCAGCTCGCAACCGAGTCTCGCTTTTAGCTTGTTTTTGGCGTATTCAATTGATCTTACCGATGTAAGACCGCTGGTATGTTTGCTCATTGATTAACATATTCAAGATAGTTTTTTTTTTTCAATTTTATATATTGTTAAAATAAAGAAGCAAAATATGTATAAGCACCAATTTACTTGTTCTGATGAATTAGACAGCATTAATAAGATTCAGATGTTGTAATATACTCGTATATTTTACAATTTCGTCTTAAATATTGTAGTTTTAAGTGATGCCTAGATCAATAAGGGATTTATAAAAAATACTAAACAAATTTACAGGATCGTGAAATATATTAACAATAACCACATACATAATTGCTACTTGCTTTCTTTAATTTATTTTAAGATTTAAGAACCTTACATTTAACGCTTATATATTTTGGGTACTACGTTAACTGTGTGACATATTGACTGCCTCGTTAGTCGTGTAACTGCTTGTGATCGGGAGGACCTGGGTTCAAATTCCGGATTGTGAACTATCAGATTTTTCTCGGTTAGATTTTGTGTTAGTGGCTCGAAGTGTATGGAAATAGGCTCACCACCTGTTCCATAGTGGGATATAAACTGGTGGAACTTGAGAATATAATTAATCAAAATGAACCAACTGCTTACTTAATAATATTTTATTTATTAAAATTTGTATAATAGAAGAAGAGGTTTTTTTCTGCGATTGGTATTCCCAAAATGGTGATATAATCCTCTTTAAGAAAAGCTTCAAGCGCTTCTTTGAAGCCAGTGACATAAACGTGACTCTGCTTTTGCTGTTGCAAATATCCACTATCTTAAAAATAGGAGATTTATCTGCTTGCCAAGCTGTGTAGTGGAGTTTTCTCTGCTTTAAAGGATCGTAAAAACCCCAATTGTCATGTTTCTAAATGCATCTTGTTTACAACGACAACAGAATGGCATACATAAACAATAATGTAATTTTTGCAAAATTTAATTTAGAATGAAATACCAACGGAAAGCGTAATATAATTCAAATTACGTCTTACTTCCATTGTTTTATTGCCGAATAAGCAGAATCGGTTACATTGACCGTCCAGCCTTTTGAAATACGCTTGTTAAGCCGTCAGACCTTCCACAATCGGCCTTTTCACTCGTAAAGAATCCGCTTAAGGCTCTCACAGTAGATATTCGAAGGGTTTTCACTGATCCTGCCGATTTTTGCCTATTTAATAATCGATTATTGCCAGAGGGTGAGGCTGGATTACCATATCAAAGAACGCATGATTCCGCGCTCCACTTCAAATTTAGTGAAACATTTGCGTCATAAAGCGGTGAATAAGGATTTTTATACCGTCGAACATTTCTGAGAAATAGCTTTGATTATTATGTGCTGGTATTTCTATAATTTATAAGCTGTAACAAATTTATGTACAGTGTCATCTAGCTACTTATGGTGCGTATACTATGACATCGTTAACGTTTTAGATAGAAAAATTAAGTGCATTGTTAAAGCAAATATGTGTAAAAAGGCCTATTATAAACTATAACTTTATTTAAATTATTAATATGCTTTTATGATGTAACTCCAGCTTCACGATGATTTTTTTCTTCATACGAAGTTCCTTTCGTGTCTTCTTCTCCATTTTCCAAAGCGGTGGTAGTATTATTTTGACGTACAAAAAGTGTTCCAATGAAGTAATTTTGAATAAATTACATTTGCAAATTCTTGCAATAACGTAAAAGTATACAAATATAAATATGTATAGGTATGTGTATTTCATTTAACCAATTGCTTATACTATTATTATACATAACATAATTTTCCCAAACGCATGCCAGTAATTTAGGACTCCGATATTTATCATAGCGCCTTGTGTGATCTATACTGTGAACAATGGATTGTTGAAAAACAAATGGTTTTTCAACGTCATTTACTATTTAAGTTTTAAGTGATTGTACATAACTGTGACTATACAAAAATATGTGAATAATATTCAATCTCGCTTGATGAATAAAAGAAAAGTAGACCCAAGACTTAATAAAGACCTAAGAGGCGGTTACATTACATATGTTTACAGATCTACAATTAGCCAATGTAGCATACAAAAACTTCAGTTTTCTCATTCTAAGATAGGTTCTTGTATTGAATATTGATATGATATAATGTATTTACAATGTAAATATCACAATAATACCAATGATGATGAAGGTTACACAAAATTACCGTATTTCTCTTTCTTTCATGTAACTACAGGTGATATCGGCATGACTCCAAGGAAATACACCAGGGATACTGAAATTTACATTTGATATGAATTACTAAAAAGGAAAAACGGCAAACTATTATTAACATATTATGTCTTCTCTTACATTTTTGTATATTCCAAGCGAACTGTAAAAGAACATACGTATGTAAAAAAACATTTATGTAAAAGAACATATTTATTTAAAAGTACGTATCTAAAAGAACATACGTACTGTTCTCAGTCGTGCAGTGGATATACCGTGGGGGTTGCCGACATCCCTCGGAAGACGTAAACTTCGGTCGCAGCCCCCTGAGCGACGCGGGGTGCGTCACTTATCAACACGTGTTGCTCGGTAATCCTTTAATTATTTTCGAGCAATGAATTTTTAATGTATCGCTATTAAACACCAAACCAATATTGAAACCAATAATCAATTTTGAAAAGAACTGTGACGTCACAGATCATTCGTTGTGTATAACTGGTGACAAAATCTTACAGTTATTTTAAAGTCACTTAGGTAGCCAGAGGATTAAATAAATTGAAGTTATTTTTTAAATAGAGTACCTGAAAGCAGGCATAATGAGCTATACAGCTTTCATATAATAATTACTATTGGTGTAATTATGTTGATAAAATTAAATGTGGTGATTATTGTAAGTTGTATTAAATCAGTATATGGCATTTTTAATTAATATATGCTCTCTACCAAGTATTTGTTAAACCAATACTTACTTTTTGCGATTTCGCTTGACATTGTGCATATATTAATTGTTGAACTTTTTTGGCACATCGGTAAACGATTCTACATATCGCACCTTGTAAAAAAATTCTAAAACATATCTGTATATACTTTCATAATATTATTTAAGGATTACAAACGTGAAAGGAAAATCTTTTTCAATACACCTAACGAATCCATGTGTCCACAGCAACTATTCATTCTCTATGCTGTCAGCTAATACATCTTTTAACTATCTGTGCGATACTGTTAATGAGATATTAATTACTTCCGTTTTGAGCGGCTTTGCATGCGACTGACGGGTCAGCGGCCACTCGAGAGCGTCAGATCACATCTCGAGACTTCTCTCGCGGATTCAACTCTACTTTTTGCGAATCTCCAAAAGACGTCTGAAGAGGCGCCGCGTCGCGCGCCGAACAAAATGCATTACGGTGCTCAGACGCCGCTATTATGATTTTTTTGGAAACCCACCCACCTGCCCGAAATATAGACGGGTGAAAGATAAAGAGCGACAATGTGCCGTGAATACATTTTTTTTATTTTTTTCTCAAACTCGAAAGGACGGTTTAATAAACCCTACTTCCATCCGAAAGTCTGGTGACATAATTGCTTTTACGAATTAATCTCGAAATTAATACGCGATAATTTGACGGCTCAGTTACACTGACAATTCATGGTATCCGGATCATTGGGTAACCATGTCTGTTTCGCGTCTCGGCGACGACAGCGTTTAACCCTTTGTAGTTCGTAATACAAACACGTACTCCGGATTGGTCTACTGAGATCATTAAAACGAAGTTAATTGTATCTTTCGCAACTGTTTCAATGACAATTGTTCCTAAAGAACTAAAAAACGTGGTAGAAAATTATTAAGACGTTATAATTAGCTAGTTCATCTACCGGATGTTTAAAGTGCGTAATAAACTTCTTTTGAAGATGTTTTGACGATGTATTTAAAATCAGCGCTTTAATATTTTTTCGTATGATGTAGACATCTTATACTATCGCTACAATAAGCTGCGCAAAAGCTTGTCGATTTTTAGCTCCAATTCTATTTTGTTCTATTACCATTGAAAAGCGAGTGTCTCCGATTAAATGATTAAATTTTATTTTAATCATTTAATCGACCCCAAGGACTGTCGATCTTAAAAGTTCGCGCATAATGAGCGAAACAAATGGGAGGTTGGAAGAAGTATCTTCCTCTGATCGAAAATTCTGTTACCCACAGAGGGAATCGGCTAGTGCATTCGGCTCGAATTTGCCAAGTTTGGCGTCGTAGTACCTACTCTGCGTCCTAATGCCCTTGTCCTCAATCTTTTTCTCGTGATTTCAGCTAATTGATCGATCAAACACAGGATTTCGACCTTAAATTAACAACTACGAGGTCTAACGTTGTAAAGTATCAGAGCAAATAAAAAGTGAAACCAAAGTGTACTGCACCAGACCAAAGGCTCTAGCGAAGTAGCGACGGTCACATTTTATGAACAAGAAAAGACGCGAAACGAAAATATTTCACAGAGAAATGAATTTAATATTTTGGTAATTATCTTAATATAATAAGTAATATTGATAATAAGCAAAGTACAAGTAAATATTTGTTTAGTTTCTCCGAAGGATGGGACCGGAAATGAAACTGTCTGACGGAGAGTCGAGATCGGCGCAACAGCTCAAACGATCGGCATGCAGTGGGTCATGTCTGTGGACAAACTTAGAAACGGTAGAGTAGGCGGGTTCACGCAGCTCGTCAAACGTAGTGTATGACTTCCTTCGCTCCGGTGGGATGGCGAATTACGAAAGGCTGTGGATTCAAGCTGGATACGGCAAGCCGAGGACAGCGCGCGATGGCGCTCGCTAGGGGAGGCTTTAACCCCACAATTCACTAAGATGGGCTGATGGTAATGATAAAGTATTTGACTTGTGCACTAGACTTCTCTGCCTACCTCTTTGAGGATTACAAGCGTGATGTTACATAATATTACGTAAGTATGTTTGTCAGAAATCTGGTTACGATAACACTAGCTCGCCTACTAGGTGGTAATATGGCCTTGTGAGGCGATGTCCCAATAAATTTGTTAGTTTGGTTTATTTATTAGAAAAAACCCTTTTTGTAATATTAATCATTCCATTTTAAATATGTTTCTAATTTCTTGCTTAATTAGTTAATTCCATGGAAGTGAGTATTTAAATCTTGATGTCTTATTCATTTCATGTAAAAAGCAAATACAACAATTAATGAAATAACTCGTAGATTTTATTTAATACAATTCTTCTCACATTACAATAGCAGTAAAAACTAGCACTAAAGCAGCAAAAATTTTTTTTCTTTCCACTTTGAGCCTTATTAAAAAACTCAACTTTAAAGTTTGAGCACCGCTGTGATACTTCAACCAACTGCACGTGATTGAATTCCGCACGTATAAAAGTTTACGTTTAAAGTGCATAGTTTACATTCTTGTCTCGTAAAACGGCATGTGAAATGTTCCAGTCGGCTATCCATATATCAGCTAGTTTCCTGAATTTCAGACTAACTTCCTTAAAATGCTTGTTTTATGGCGTTTAACAAGTAGACGAGCTTGTAGCTCGACATTGCTCTGACTTTTTCATTATAGTCTGGTCAAGCGACCCCCATTCCCCCTCCTTTCTCCCCTTTTAACCAATTTGTGTCGCAGTCCGAAGTGTTGTAATCAGTTCAGCCCAGTAGTGAACAACACGTTGGCCACCTGGACTTCGAGATCAACTGCCGATCAAAAGGTTCTGGTTCAAATCCCTTGTAGTATTTCACGTATAAACTTCTTAGTTCAAACAGTTATAACGTAAGAAAAACGTAATTTAAATGACATTTCTTGACGGCGTAAAAAATTCACTTTGAAATTTTGCACCGGATAGATTAAAATTACGAAAGCGTGGCGTGTTCGCCCACAGTGTAGGCAGAAACGTGTTAATCTAACTAAGTTATCGCTTAAAGAGCGGTTGTCGGAGAAAATTGCTCAATCAAAGGCTGTTGAGGTTAGGTCAAGCGTGACTCACCTCGTAAACCATGTAACGACCGGTGGGCGACCGAGTTATGGATCTATTAGTTTTTCACTACTTGAATATTTATAGGTGGTTTAAAAATTAAATTTATACCCTGCTTTATTCATGTTTTTTCTTCGCGGTTGGAATTTATTGAATTACGGTGTTATTTTTTTTGGTAAGAAACTCATTTGTACTATCGTAACTTTGATATTATTGTTAGTCAAGACTAAAGACCTCTTTTAATATACCTCCTGATGTTTATATCCTAATGATATTTTTCTAAAATAATTTGAGTTCTATCGGCATATATACATACATTAATATAAAAATAAAATAATATCACGAGGATAATAAATCTAAAAGTTTTATTTGAAAAAATACCCACATTTCGATAGTTATTAGCACAGAGTTCCTGTGATGCCGGTCCAAAATGGAAGTACCCACCTAGCGTCCGCCAGTCCATTCAGGTGCTACATCGTGTTTTTAAAATCCTACGGATTCTATTGAATAATTGTAATATTATAATACAATATTAAGACATAAAAACACAACATACAAGTTCATTAAAGTGCGAACTAGTCGAGCCTACATCAATTTAAACGATTTATTTGATACTATTGACAGAAATAAGCAGTTCTAATATCACATGTCCGTTGTTTCCACAGCTATCGACGCTTTATTGGCTATATACGTAGTTAAATCTCGGAATTCCAAGCTTTGTGTGTGGGTATTTCGTCGCAAAAGACAATGAAACTATGCAAATTCTAACGTACTGCGGTTTGGTAATTTTGCAATGCGGTATTCTCCGTGTGCAAAGATACGTTGTAGCTGAGTATTTGTTATTGTAAACGTTACCACGTGATTGATGGAAACACTTAGATCCAATTATCTGGTCCGCGGTACAGTTTAATTGACACGTCCCTTGGAAGTTTCAAACTAGCTCAATATCATCCGTTGCATTTGATATAACAATTGCGTCGCCGTGCTGTCGTTTTGATTGTGGGGATTCGTCTAACGCTGGAGCTTTCTATGCGGTTGATAAGAGTTGACCTGTGGAATGGGGTTCATTCCTGAAACTAGACTTGGTTTAGTATTCTACCAAATATTATAGGATGTGGTTATTTAGCGAACTTTGTACTCTTATTAGGTTTTGGTCACTGTTGCTAAATCATGTTTGATATTCTAATGTGAAATGAACAAAATGTGTCAATTAATGTAGGTAGTTTCTACAAGTGGTAAATGTAATAAATCGTTAAGTGATTTTTTACGTCCATATTGGGAGCATGTTATGGCTTAAGTAATACCAAATATTGGATTTACTAGGTATTTGGCTGATATACAAAATAAAATATCTTAGCACATCTCCACATACGGCCATCTGATCCCAAGCTAAGCGTCAAGAGAGCTTGTGGCTGATAAACTACATATATACATATAAATATATACTTAAATAGATATTTTTTACACCCAGACATAGAACAAATACTTGTGCTTATCACACAAATGTGGGAATCGAACCCACGATCCCCGGCGCAACAGTCAGGTTCACTAACCGCTGCACCATCGGGCCAGTCAAAGTCAGTATAATAATAATTTGTTGAATATCTTTCTATAAATACTATATGTCTTGTAATTATATAGGTATACATACATATTACGCGTTAACTGAAACATTTAATTATTGGTTTTAATAACTTCACGATTTCTTAAAGTATATTATTAATGGATTCATTGCTTGCAGATCATTGCAGATCTACTTTGTAACATTGATAGGTACGTCGAATACATAAGCAGTAACAATCATAATTCTCAACAGTACTCATTAATACGGTTTAATTCGATACTAATGTACATACGATTGAAAGTTACGGACGTGTTTGAATCCATGTGGAACCGAGTGTATCGCTATGGGCGGATAGTGTAGCGCTGTCGGGAGAATATAACAAAACAATGAACTAGTGTCGTTTCATTAACTATGTTCGTTACTACTTAGCTGAGGGCGAAGTTCAGTAATAAGAGAAGCCAGCTCTCCATAACAATTACGCCACTCGGAAGTAATAACAGTTCTCTTTTCTATGTACGTGACGCAGAAATCAGCCGACTCTTATGAACGTGTTCGGCATAGCTTAGCTACGGCTTTTCCCTCTATTTTTCCTCTTTATATTTCCCTCTGTTACCTTCCATCAGAGTCAGGTTATTTTGTTGTGCGCAACGAATGATATGTCTAATGTCTTAAGGACACGAAGTTACGTCGAACATAATATTCTATTGCTAGCATACTCCATATGCTTTTGTTAAAATTAGCAAAATATTTTCTTGAATGAGAAAAGTTATCATCGTTATCGTGTGATCTTTAAAATCATATTAAAGCAAATGTTGCCAGTTTTAACTTTTATTATTGTTGTGTTTTAGACACAACACATGAAGTCTGGGTTTGGTGGAGTTAGGGACGAGGTTGCTACAGAACACAGTAATAACAAGAAATATAATATTAAAATTTCTGTAAAAATTAATACATAAGAAAAAGTGTTTGGGATGAAATAGAAACAGGTCGCACTGTTTATCTGAAGTAGGGCAAAATTCACCAAACAGCCAGTGAATTTGAATTTGAATTCGAATTGGATTTGTGAATTCTAATCGTTCTATTTTAGTACGAATGGAAATGCAATGTCGGAAGCCACTTTACTTTGGTAACTACGTACAATATTCTAGCTGTCGTCGCTGTGATGTTACGATCAATATTAACGATGACCATAAAGTTACACACAAGCATTGCATTGCAAGCGCAATTAAACTTTTGTGGATTATTTTATAACGTTATATAAATATTTCGTACAAGCCATGTTGCTCAATGATATCGTGAATACTAAGTGGACTATCTTTGTTGCTAATAATAGATTATATTCATTAAAACACGTTGGAAGTTTAGCAGATACATTCTTAAATACGTTAAATACATTCTTAAATTAGAACCTTTTCATAATCAATTGGGTTGCCTTTTAAAAATTGGCATTTCGCGTTAAGTCAGTGACTTTACTAGCAACAATGCAGGATACATTAGTATAGCCCGCTCACTTGAAATTGATTGAGCCCAACCAAACCAAATTCCTTGGTAACTTTTACATAAGGTAGGCAAAATTTTAAATAATTTTCATGAATTCTGAAGTATGAATATTCAAGTCAGTTGAACTCCAGTAAGAAGAAAGTATAAAGTTGCATTGGATTAACGCCTCTCAATATTGGTTCTACTTTAGTTAGGATAGTTCACCGCATTCTCGGAAGCCATTTGCGTCGCTGGCCCAAGATAATTGTCGTCCAGCTTAAACTCCAGTTTGACCAATCTCGAACCGGATTTCCATTTTACAGATAATAATTGTGGAGTTAAAGCATAGATTCTAGTATCATTCTAGCTACTGAATAATTGAGGTCACGTAAAATTATATTCATTTTTAAGTTGGATTATAGAGGTGTCTGACTCAACAGTTAAGATTATAGGTGTTTCTGAAAGGAATACTGAAATGCAGTCACTTACACTTTGTATAGCAACATTTACAATATTGGTACTTGCAGAAGACAGTCGAGCCTTTAAGAAAGGGCTACACTATGTTCAAAAATTTTTATATACCTAAGTTGATATTCAAAATACTTATAAAGAAATTTATTTTGACTTAAAAGCATAATTGATAAATTAATATCTTCTCCGTCAAACAGATCTGGAGTTTCACAGTAAGATATAAAATTCTTTGCAGTCAATTATATTCTTACAAGGTACGGCGCTCGTAGCTTAGACGATGTAAAACGTAGTTCGTTGAAGTTACAATTTGACAATAACAAAATATCATTTTCGTCTTAAATATTTTAGAAAATTTTAAATATTCGGGGGCTTAGAGACTATCGACGGTCGTATTAGTTACTAGTCATTTTCTCCACCGACAAGCTTAACAGTGGGTACTTTATAGAAACAAATTCATAGTATAATAATTTTAAAATATTCGTTAACAATTTTAAACGCGAAGTATGAAAACTGATATTGCTTTAGGTGTTTAATTCAGTTCATAAGTCAAATTAAATTTTGCCTGCTTCAAAATAATAAGGCTTTTCTACATTGCCACTTAAGATCGAGAGAACAAACGTTTCAAGTTATACAGAAACAGACCGAATCGCTATGAGATAATCGAAGTCGTCGTGATTTATCAATTGAACTTCAAACGATCTTATTATTAACGTAATAGGTGCCGTTTGTCGAGACAAATGACTGTCTTTTTGTTCGAAACGGATTGAATTTCGAATTGAGGCGAGACAAATGTTGCCTTTTGTCTAAACAAACGCAATCACCAAAACAGTGTAACGAGTTTCCCTTCGTTTCGCACGTGCAAATCGGATTTGTCTAATTTATAGCTCTGTCTCGAGGAATTGCGAGATGCCACGGTTACTTAGCTCTCGACACCTCCTGTAATAATAGGATTTCTAGGTGGATTTAAATTCAATCCCGCTGCAGGCGCCGCTCAACTGTGCTTAAGTCGGCACTAAAGTCTCCGAAGAAAGTGTTTTGATGGCGCCGCGCTTGGTTATGTTTGTGCTTTATTTTAAGTGATGAAGTACT
>DWEI01000532.1:0-21245 GCA_018245875.1 Mysoria ambigua
ATATGTGCTGTAGGGTTTAACTTGTAAATTATGGAATCAACACACAGTCATAATATATAACACATGTAAATATCTCATAATATTAAAATGTTGACTAATGTGTCATGTAACACTGACCACAATATGTCAAGTACAGGTGACTTGGTTAAAAAAGTTTTAATTTCAAAAGTGTTATAAAATGACATTAGAACAAAAACTAAATGAAAGAAGTCAGTTTAGTTTTATCATCTAATAGATTGCAGTTGTTTTGCCTTTTTGAAAAGGATATTAATTTGTCAGTCAACATGAAAAAGAAAGAAGTATAGATATTTTTTTATTTAATACTTAAATAATACAGTCAAAAATAATAACAAATGTAGTGTTCAGCGGATAATTGTATTAAAACAGCATAACCATGCATTAAATGCATGCATGGTTATGGTGTTTTAATACAATTGACTGCCTCGTTCGTTGTGTTGGTTGGGAGGTCGGGAGGTCCCGGGTTCGATTCCCAGGTCGAACACTACAAATTTTCTAATTTAGATTTTCTAGTAGTGGTTTGGAGTCTGGATATGTGCCCGATGCATGGCAATAGGTTCACCACCTATTACATAGTGGGACGTAAATGTAACCGGTGAATCGTGGGAATGCTCTGCATTCCTCTGCCAACCCCTTCGGGGATTACAGGCGTGAAGTTATGTTTTAAATGCACTTTTTGTTTAGTTACTTTTGTCATGTACAGAGATGTTGGTTGATTGTTAATTAATGACTGTGTTTTCCATGATTAATATTATTAACTGTATAATTAAATTAGGTTGATGGATAATTAAATATATTTATGTAGAAGTTTTGGGTTTTTGCTAATTATCCACAATGTTCAAGTAATCATTTATTATATAATATACTTATGTATATGTAATAGTCACGTTGTATGTATATGTAATCATATATTTTTATTTTCATATTTATTTACTTATATAAGCATATTTTATGTATTTATATACGTATATACTATTGTCTATGTAATATTACTTGTATTATTATCACTTATGTGTATTAAACCACTTATATTTGTATGCGTATTTTATATTGTTATATTTTATATGATATTTTATTAAAATATTTTCATTTGTCAGCCTTTTATTTTGATATCAGTTTAAAGAATATAAGGAATTATAACACTATTTAATCTCTTATGGATCTCTAAAGTTACGTAATTCCGGATCCCCTCATTCGCTTGCGCGTCGCACTGCGCCGAGCGTGCGACGCCACAGCGTGCGCGGCCGTGTGGCAGATCGTGTGGGACGAGCAGCGCAAGTGCTGGCGCAACACGGACGCCGACGCCGACGAGCCCGCCGCCGCGCCGCCGCCGCCGCCGCGCGCGCCGCCCGCCGCGCCGCCCGCCGCGCCGCACGCCGCGCCGCTGTCTGTGCCGCACGCTTTACATTAAATTACATTTGGGTTTATACACTGTAAAAGCCTATCCTTTCAAATTACATTAAAGAATTACTATTTTTATGCGCAAAAATATGATCAATACATTCCAACCTTGAAACTCCCATTTTTTAGTTCACCCGAAAGATTATATTGAACTCATTCGATATTAATGATTTTTAAATTAATATGTTTATCTACATTACTCTTATCTTTTTAACATTTATCTTTTACATAACATATATAACATTTATCTTTTTAAAAAATTATAAAGCGAGTAATTTTGGCAGCGCACCTCCATGTATTATCCACATAACAACAAAAATATATTTTTTAACCTTTAAAAATATAATTATCGATTGCGATCCTTTCCCCATCTGTGATCAAGGTCCTTGACGTTAAAAGGTACTTTATAAATACTTAAACACGTATGTACATCAGCATAATATAAAATTCCGTCAATCCGCGTACAGCGGCGCGCCCAGCCCGTCGCAGCCGCCGCCCGCCGCGCCGCCCGCCGCCAACATGTACAAGATGCAGAAAGGCAGGCGTGAGTCGATTTGTTATCATTCCAACTGTCTTGGCAAAACGAGATTCTTCTGAACTAAAATGAGTGAAGGCGAAGTCGATGAACGAGCCGTAAATTCAAAGGTTTACACTCGCCTCTCACTTTTCGGACCTTTGTGAGTAAATAAGTCATCAAATATTTGTACAGACATAAAAAAGTCATACGTGGACGTATTCAACCCGGGCGGCGCCGCTGCCCCCGTCGCGGCCGGCTTCCCGCCCGCGCCGCTGGAGCTGCTGCCGCCGGCGCCCACAGGCTTCTTCGTACCACCTCCCGGCGTATGTACACTTACACGAGCAACACACAGCCAAACCGATCCCACCCAAGTAGAAAATGCTGCAAGTACAATCTTACTTATTTCGACCACCAGGCCATCGAAGTGTCTATGCCTTTCACTCCTGAAGATTCCCCACTCCCCACGCCCATTCCTACCACATCTCAGGTACCCAAAGTAATTTATACACCAATTACGAATACACATTAACTTGAATATGCTATTTTAATACGTCGTAATTTCTTGTTTTTATTTTAAAATATTTGTATGAACCGTTCTTATAATGTTGCATGCACCCAGGAAGCAGAAAATTTACCGAACGGACACTAACAGGTAGCCTAGTAGTGTAGTGCGGTAGCTCGGTAAGGTGCGCGTGCTCGTACTGACGGCGTGGTGTCGCTCCGCAGGACGGCGTGGGCGACGCGTCCGCGCTGGAGCGTCGTAGCGCCATCTAGCGCCCGCCGCCGCGCCCCCTGCCGCCCGAAGGACCATTCTATTATTTCATCTAATTAATGTTAACTTTTCGCATATTACAAATATTGATTTTCTTAATAATCTGTTGAGATCATCTCGCCTTCTTTAACAGACTATTCTCTTTACTTATCTTTATTAACTTGTATCAACTTATACTTGAAATCTAAATGGAATCACTTCATATTCTATTCGAAATTCAAATTTCTGAACTGCAAACGTAGGAAGAGCCCGCTGTGCAGGGGGTGGATCTCGCAGTGGCGCAGGTGGCGAACGAAGGAACTTAGCAACTAAGTGTACTGTTAGTTGTGACTTAGTAACGAACGAATCCTCGGATAGAACTCGACTAGATGTCCAATATCCCATATATTTTGCTCACACATTATTTTATTTCATAAGTCTTTCGTTACGTATATATTCCAATTTTTATTATTAATATTTAGCATAAAGTATTGAAAATGTAGTTGAAAAAATTATAATCTTAAATTTGATGGACATTATTTTCTTGTGAATTGGGTATTATATTTATTTGTATATTTTATTATTTTCATTCTTCGATGATCAAAAACTTTCTATTATGGCATATATGAAATAGATTTAGTCTAAGGCTCGCAATTCATTGCTAGTAAAACAATTATTAATTAGTTTTCTCTTGAATTCTGTTTTATGTTGAATATAGACAAGGTGTACAGACGAAGTCGCGACGAGGAGTAAATGGGGGGAGGCGCTCGTGTAAGAAGGTTGTATAAACTGTAACTATCTCATAGGGAACTCGGCTGCTCGATTGTGAACTGTATAAACGGAGACGCAGCATTTGTATCTGTATATTAGCTGACGAGCGTCCGCACTCGCTCCGTAATCGGATGTATTATAACGGTGATTCAATCTTTGGAATATATTAAAATAAATTGTTAATGCTTCGTATTGGAGTTTTATTTGAACTAGTTGACCCTTCTATGCATACGAGCGGCGAGTGAGCTAGAACGCGTCCACGGCGCCGGCCGCCGCCAGCAGCTGCAGCGCGGCGACGGCCAGCGTGCCCGCCACCAGCAGCGCCATCAACACCGAACACATGAGAATGCCCTTGTTCATCGCCTGCGTTCTTTTTACTTGCCTTCTGATTGCTCCGAAAGGCTGATGACATTGTCATTCCGAATCACAGATCACAAATATTTTCTGCTGTTATAATAATTGGAGACATTCTACTAATAAATGCAGGATAAAAATGTATTTATGTACACTACAAAGAATCGTACGTAGTATTTTACATTAATTCATATTTGTCTATAAAAATATATATTCAATAATATTTTTGTAAATTACTTAATTATTTTTGAGGTTTGCTAATAGTAATGGGCTTTTACGGCTTTCAAATAGTACTTGGCTAGTAATGGCTTTCTCGTTGGTCCACTGGTCACAAGCGCGACTGCCAGTCGAGAGATCCGAGGTTCGATCTCTGGTTTGGGCAGTAATAATTTTAAAACTTGAATTTTCAGTAGTAAAGCAAGCAGGTACGATTTGTTCCCGGTGTAAGGCAATAGGTTTACCCTCTTTTTAATGTTGAAGCGTATAACATAATTAATGAATCGAGAAAGTGTGCAGTATAGTACTCTGCCTTTGTCTAACCTCAGGAGAGAATAGGCGCATTGTCATATTGTGCAAGTAATCATGAAATGAAATATTTTTTCAATGAACCTGGTAAATGTGCTACCATTCAATTTTTGAGACAAGTGGTCACGGTCGCCTATGGAGCGTGCAAGCTCATTTATATACATCTCTCTGCCAACCTCTTACCTCCTTACCAAACCTCGCATAACGTTCCATTTCGTTATATGTATATATGATAATGTAAAACATGAAACAATAAGTGTAAATTAATAAACCATTTAATCATTTCCAATAACAGAAATCATCCAGTCGTTGACTAAAGCTATGTTTACGTAGAGTGTGAGGTCACAGGATGCATTACAATGCCTATTGCCAGTCATGATGCCAATCAGAACGGTGCCCCGCAGCAGCAGAGGAGTGCCTGCGCAGTAGTTGCAAGTAGTATTCCGAGAGGACAGAACTCCAGCACAAATCATAAAGCTGGATAAACGCAGCCTCTTCGTTTTACACTGCTGCAAAGGCAACAAGTGCACAGCTACCTCATACACATCACTTGAGATTGGATCTCTGTTATTACTCCTATAAAAATTACAAACATTTTATCATAACTTTCACATGTTATTTTCTATACACTCATATAAATTTGAAATTACCTCAATTTACCAAAGCCAATAATTGAGAGTTTTTCCCCAATAGCTAGCACAAAATAGTCTATCATTGTTGGCAAATGTAATAACTTCTCCCTGTATACCACCAGATTATCTGCAGATCGGAGCAACACAATATCATATGTTACGTTTGAACTTTGGTATTGCGGGTGCACTACCATCTCCATTACCACATGAGTTCTGCTATGTACTAACTCTCCAAAATTATCAACCATATAGAACATATGCAGGGTGTCTGTTTCCTTGACTGATTCTATGCAGCTAGCTGCTGTTATAGTCCAAAATGCAGATACAATGGTAAGAGTGCATCCAAATGTTATATTATGTGGACCCAGCATTTTTACTAATGCAACTATAAAAGGTTTCTCATCATCTGCAATCTCAGCATTTGACTGAGCTGGTGTCATCAACATATCCTGAGGACCAATTACTGGCCACATTTTTATTGTGGTTAAATTGTCTTGTAACTTGTCATAAATAACTGTAACATTTGGCTGATTTCTACTATAGTCAAAATATTGTGTTACAGTGCTTGTTTTTTCTGATGGGGTCCATGTGCACTCTATATCTGGTGGCAGGTTAGTCTGTTTGTGTGCAGGTTCACTATGTTGCACAATTTTAGATGAATTGATCTTCTTGGGTCCTATAGTAGAAAATGTGTTTTCAGTTTTTATTTCCAGTTGTGGTGCACTATCTGTACAAGCAATTAGGTGTAATATTAGGAATATTAGAAATGAAATAAAGAAAATTAACAATACAGCTTCAAGAACAGTCAGTAGAACTTCTGTGACAGTGAATGATTTGCACCAGCCACGGACCTCTTTACAACATGTACTACACATTTTCTTTGCATCATTGACACCTGTCACATAAGGCACGGCATTATAGATCAATTATATGAACAATATCACAATATATTGCAGATTTAAAATAACAAGTACAGTATACATCTCCTGTTAGGCCTGAAGTAACTATTGCTCCCTAAAACAAATATCAGTGATTAGTATTTTGTTGTATATGACAAATAGGACTTTCAGCTAATGAAGTTTGAAATACCTGTTAATTTTTTTAACTTCCTCTTTAACTGGAAGCATTATGGGTCTTCTAAATGGTCTATCCCTACACCCGAATCTGAGTTGTCCAGATTCCTTACGACCACCAAACCCTCCTCCAAGTCTCCGAGGTTTCCATCCTTGCAACCTTCTCTCTGCTTCTCTTTCTACAAGTATTTCAGCTCCATCAATAATTTCTTTGTGCATATGTCGGTGTGCACGCTCCATACTAATTACGCTATTATACTCCACAAAAGCATATCTCTTGGATTTTCCGGTTACTATGTCCTTGACTAGGCGGCAAGAAACAATCTTCCCACATTTAGAAAATTCAGCCTTAATTGTTTCCTGCAAATAAATTTATTTCCTTACAGTGCATATATTATTCTTTATAAATGCTATTCGATTAGTTAAATATGATTAACATGTCTTAGTTTATTAAAAGATATAAGGATACCTGTGTAGTTCTCGGGTTCAGGCGAGTAACAAAAACAGTGTGCTGAGGATCGCTTTTCACAAGCTTGTTGGGAACATATTCAGAGAGCATGGCTCGTACGATAGCACGATCGTGAGGTTCTTTATCAGTTCCTGGACAGACACAAAATCCCAATATGTCATATAAAAGAAACCTTAAATTTCTTGCAGTACCTGCTATGCTGCTTACCATCTATTGATCCTATTTGTACCGGGTCATACGTTTCATGAGCGTGAGTAAGATACTCAAAATCTTTCTCTAAGCGTGGCATGACAATATTGATATTATTTAGAAAAATGAAATAACTTCAGTAGTATGCCATTCATCAAAAAACACAAAGAGAATATGACCACTACGTTTATCAATTAACAACAATCCATGTAGATACAAACAAAAATAAACAGATTTTTTTTTTCGTTAAATGCAGTTTGCTTGACAGATTCATAGAGAATGCTTGACAGAACCATAAGCATATATTTATTATAGAAATAGAGTTTACCACAATAGAGAATAAATAAAAACGAACAAAAATTTTTCTATCGAACAATTAACGAACAGTTGAAAGAGCAAATAACGAATTAAATTCTGTCTTTCAACTAAATAATTATTTTTTCTGTAATGATTAAAAAGTAAAGAAATAAATAACCAATTTTATCGAATGAATTATCGAACAGAATAATCGGTTTTTTATATTTAATGAAATAATGATGAATAATTTACCAATATTAGAATGAGTAATATATTAAAAAAAAACTAAAAAAACACTCTTTCATAACAATCTACCAAAAAATAATAATGTAAAAAAGTATGTAAGTAAAATGTAAAAAATAAGTAAAATATAAGTTTTTATTTTATTTTTTATTTAAATCTTTATTACTAATAAAATCATTATTATTGAATGTTGATATTAATATTATAACCGGTGAAACGTAGGAGAATTCTGCATTCCTCTGCCTACCTCTTCGGGGATTACATGCGTGAATTTACGTTTAAAGTACACTAATTTGTCTGAATATAGGTAGACTTACTAAATGTGCTATTCATATCAGACAGACTTTAACCCTTAAATGTACAGTTTTTTAAAGTAAATGTTATAAACCTTAACCAATCAAACTTTTGAACGGGTTGACTGATCGGATCGCCTTTGGCGGCGATTAATAGGGAAATGTTATCCTTTAGAGATCACATATATTCGAACCTTTCTGAGAAATCCTAAAGTAAAGGTTGGACTTAACCCTTTCACTATGAAAAAAGATCAGTGTTTCAACATAAACATAATTCATGTATATATACAACAGATTTAGAGACCAACCAAGAACTTCGAAAAAGTTTCCTTGAAATTTTTGAACGTTTAAAACGATCTATTCCAAAAACTTATTAATTCTGTATTTCGAAATTTATGTCAGGCACGGCACCTAGCTGCTGCACAACGTAGTCAGGGCCGAATTTTGAAGTCAGAAGGATTTGGGGTAACAAAGGAATGGAGGCCTAATTATTTATTATTTTCTCTTGATTTAATAATTAAAAATTACACATTAAAAAAATTCTGACCATTGAAGTGCTCGATCAAATCAAAAATTTGTAATAAATGGAAACTTTGAGGGCTGTAATGGAAATTTCGATATATCTATAATCATATTATTGTCTTTGCAAGTATTAGAAAAATTAAATAAAAATGTTTGGTAAGAAAAACGTAAAAATTGATGATTCCTCATAATTTGAATGTTATTTTTATGTTTATTGTGGGTCTCTTCCCTGTGGAAAGCCTGGGGCAATAGCGCCGTCTGGCCTGCCCTAAATCTGGCCCTGGCCATAGTATTGCTTGAAGATATAAATGCCATATACACAATTATGTTATATAAAAATGATAACACTTCTATTTATAAGATGTGGATTATTTTGGTTAATGGATTATTTATATTACTCTAATTAATGATAGTCTATTAAGGTATTGCGCTAAGGTTTTCTCACTAGTGTGACATTGTATTACTTAATGTTCTTTAAGAATTATATTTGTGTTAATGTATATGACGATGTATATAAGATGTATAAGCTTCAATACATGTTTTAGTTACTTGTCCAGTGACAATTGCAAGAAATAAAACCACTTTTCATATATTATAAAAAGCATGTTCCTCTATTATTGAAGACCAACGGAAAGTATTTTAAATCATGTTCATAATAATATTAGGTGTACAGCTATTTCACATTAATTTGAAAATGAAACTATAAACGTGTTTAACTTGCTATTGACCATCTGTATTTCTACAAAAAAAAATCTGCTAATCTGAAACATGCAAAACATAACTTTCCGTTAAACTGTTGTTAATCTACAATTAATCTGAGCCAATGTTGAATGCAATAATGTAATCACAGAATGAAAAATAAAACATACTGTCCATTAACCAATACAAATTTTATATTGCAAAAACAATAATAAATCTCTGACCCAATCTTATATAGACAATTATACAAAAAATATATTTACTAATTGTAAATGTTGAGCACAGTTGTATGGTCCAATATTTTGATTTTATAGCAGAGACCAAGAATGAAGTAAAAAATTACAGGACTAAATATTAAAATTCTTTTGAAAATTGAAACTTAATATGTTTATTA
This sequence comes from Mysoria ambigua, assembly GCA_018245875.1. Taxonomy (NCBI): domain Eukaryota; kingdom Metazoa; phylum Arthropoda; class Insecta; order Lepidoptera; family Hesperiidae; genus Mysoria; species Mysoria ambigua. The sequence goes on from DWEI01000532.1 coordinate 9,149, forward strand.
ATACAACACAATATGGATATGAGAAATGGTGCAGAACTGTGCTCCTCAACAAGAAAATAATGGATAAAGTATGTTTTCTATGTGCATTGTGGTATGTGAAACTAATTCGTTAATACTCCATGTAGCAGGCTCCCATAACAGCACAGGCTAGGAAAGTCCACAACAGCCAATTAGTTAAATTAGAAAATATATAAAAATCCTTCTGAACACAGGAGTACAAAAACCATCAAACAGGTTTCAACAATTTTTTACATGCAACATTCATCATTACATAAGACTTATTGCTATATTTGTTATCACACCAAGTGACGGCCATTCCTTTGTGGCCTGGAAGTGCTGTGCCAAATAAAGGTGCTTTGGGCATGAAGCTTATTTGATTATATGGTTTAATATGCTCTATACACATCCTATTAACCTATCAAATTTATGAAAAATAGCTGTCCATGTTAATGTAAACTTCATTTGCAAAGGCCTCAAATTATTCAATTAAATCTCTATACATAAATTATTCAATACAATAATGTAATGGAATTTTCTGCAACATATTTCAATTCATGTAAAATTTTCCTCACTGTGTCACAGTACAAGTTCCGGTTACACTGGCGGCCATCGCTAGTTGAGGGAGGGAGATGTGCCATCATCCCACACCACATCGATGCTGGGCCATTTAGTCTGCAGGCAGGTCAGCATGGGGTCAGTGGTGGCTGCACGCATCGGGCACTCCAGCAAAGCTGCACGGCCTGTGCGATATGTCACACGGCCAGCAGGGTTGCTGCGCGCCAAGCCATTGTAATGATGAAGAGTAAATGTATCAGGAGCTCCCCGCTCACACCCAGGGAAAAACTCGTCCATGAATGTGCTTAGTAGTATTATTCCTAGATTCTCAGAATCTAGTTTTCGTCTCATTAATTCCACATATTCAGGCTCACTAACCAGGTCGGCCGCACAGAGCACATCCTGAAGTGCTGCCGATGGGATGAAGTTGTTTCCTTCTGGATCAAATGACCTGAATATTCGCTCTGCTGACTCACCCACAGTTTCAGGTGCAGCTAATCGTCGTTCTAAAGAGAATAATACAGTCAAGTGTGTCTCTGATGCAAGTACCCAAACTGGATGTTTTGGATTTTTATAAAAGGACCCTACAGTACAGTATTGCATATGTTCCATTATAGTTAGAAACCCAATGTCATTCTGCCTTTCAATTCCTCTCAACCGTAGCCCCCCCACTACCTGTTCATGGTCCCACACATGGGCTACTGCCCTTCCCGTCAACATTAAATTGATCAGTCCTTGTGAACCATAGCCATAAGTAGAATGTATCAATGGGTCAGACAATTCTGCTAATTCCGCCTCTACTGTATCCACTCCCTTACTAAGAATGACACTATATAACAACAGTAGAACACCATACTTGTCCTTCAATATACGAATGTTTCTTGTATAAAATGCTTCCACTTCGGACAATGACTGAAAAGAATGCACCTCAATCCTGCGGTGGAACTGGTCAATGGTATCACACGATTGTTCGTCCACACTAACATTGACACCGCCGCTGGTTTCAGCATCTGCATCACTCTTCCGGTAAACAGCCACATTGTACTTAGAAGCTAGACACTGGCTTATAATAGTACATACGGCCCTAACCAGAAGAGAATTGCACTTCTCCGATGTTAAATCTTGCAGACAGTGCCCAGGAGTTTCCGATAAGAGAATCTTAAGTAAAAAACTCTGTACGGGAGCAATGGCAGCGCACGGCCCTCCTTCCTGTTGTATTAGCGCACTAGGCTCGTCGGGGCTGAACTGGAATCCTTGTGCCCATCGCCGAAAGACGTCATCTTTTACGTTATCACCCCAAAGCAACCTTCGTGTGCTGGCCAGCTCGCGCTCCAACCTAGCCGTTCCGGCACTCATATTATTTATAATGTCTATTGTTATATGTGAACTATTGCCTTCGTCCTCGTTCGATCCGTTCAACATTGGTTCATGGAATTACGCCACCTGAAAAGACAGAGGAAAATGGATAATATGCCATTACTGTTTAACATGATCAACAACGGCCATACCGGTCAATTCTCGATAAAATTAATTCAAGCAAATCTACATGTACAAAAAGGCTATAACCACGTAGTTGATACTCACAACGATTATGAAGCACATATTAACTTTCCACATTTGCTAACTATTTACTTCTTTGCAAGTACAGATCAGGTAAGTATGTCGTCAATAATAGCATTATTTTATATCTATAAATTGTTATTTAAAACTTTTCTAAAGAAAAAAAGAAAAGCTTACGACATAAAGGCTGCCATTTTTAGAAAAATAGCAACATTTATTATCTTGTCATTTAGTACATCTGTGGATAAGACACAGACTAAAAATAATTTTCTTTTGTTTCAAGATTAAAAATATTGAATCAGTATTTTACGACATAATATTTTATTCAAACTTCATTTAATTAAATTATAATATAATCAATTGTCGCAGTATTTGATAAATTATTTATGAAGAATTAATATTGTTTTCGCACTTTCAAAACCCAATATTTTGATAACATTTTTATATACAAATATACTCTATACTCTGCAGTGACTGTCAAGTTACACCAGAGAACAACACTTTTGTGGGTGTCACATCAGTTTGATTTGGTCAATCATGGACGTTGGGTGGTGATTTTATTTTTAATTTTTATTTGACTTCATTTTGTGTTTCGCATATGATTTTGATTTATTATCGTAGTCAACATTTCACGTTTAAAATATGTTTTAGTATTCGTAGTATTATACCGAAGTTGGTGTTATAGTTTAGTGTATTTTGTTGATTGTATCCACATAATGAAGGTGGGCATACCTGGTTGGAGGCGTCGCGCGGTGCTCAACGTCGCAGGTCAGTGCATTCTCTTTTGTCATATTAAACTGTTTCCTCAGTTTTCGACGCTTAAACCCAAAATTTTAATAATCGTAATTGTTTATATATAGCATAAAAAGTTACCAAGTTGAAGTAACCCACTGAATAATCACTACTTTATCATTGGAACTTTACTCGACTTAATTTTTAACAAAAAAATAAATAATTTGTTGTGTAAATTGGTATAACTTTTTCAATATTATGTTGGAACTTACTGTATTCGACTGTTAGGTAAATTTTGTTTCGCAGTGTTTTCGGAAATAAACACTTGTTGCCTCACGGTATTTTTTTCCGTACATACATTTTTACACATTTCAATAATGTATAATAAATTATATTCAATTTCAGCACAATCCAGATAGTAATTGTTATGGGTTGCACATATCACATTATTTATATGATTTGCACAAACTATAACAGATACTTCCGAAATATAATTAGTAATTACTATGCATACCTAGATAACATCATTATGCATTTATTTCAACGATTTCCTAACTTGATTACAAAACAAATTATGAAAAAGAAATGGTAGCAAAATCATTTTTAATTTTTGCTTCATAGCCATACAATTAAACACAGTTGATTTCTTTGTTGGTTAAGTAGTTGAAAGTGCAACTGCCAATTGAGAGCACCTAGATTCAAATACTGGGTTGTGTACTATTGAATTTTTTAAACTTATGTTTTCTAGCAAAAATTCTAGTAGTGGCTCAGGGTCTGGATTGGTTCGCCTGTTTGGTAATAGGATTACCTATTATACCATGGTGGAATGTATATATAACTATTGAAATATAGTAAGTAACTAATGCAAAATGTCACTTAAAACAAGTAGTACCAAAACTTTGGTTTATATGCAACATTTTTTTTGTATTTGGATACCATGTAGAGTTTGATCATTTTAATATATTGACAGAAAGGTAATATTATTAGAAATACACAACCCATCTTCTGATTACTTTTACATACTGTTAGTCACTCATGCAGTTATCCCCCTCAGTGTACATAAAAGGCTAAGTATTGTAATAAATGCAATTTTTTTTTTGTACAGAATATACGGAACATGTATATTCCGGATGTAAACATACGGAAATAAACAGGGGTACTTAAAAAAATCGTAACAGTGCATATTTTATGATTTACACAGTATAGTTATAAATTATTACAGCAATTGGCTGATCAGGAGATGTTAAACTTGTATTCTGTCTGACCAGTTTCTATGTTCATCATCATTCCCATCCATTGCTTGACATAGGCCTCTCCAATAACGTGCCACAAAGCTTGATCTTCAGCTTTTTGCATTCAACAGTTGCCAACCACTTTGCATATTGTCACTCCACATAACCAGAGGGTGTCCTACCTTATGTTGTTTCACATAAAATCTGGCTCACTGAGAAAGTGATCATTATAGACAAATTATTTTGAAAGTTATGTCTAGATTGGTTTAAATAATAATTTTAATATGTGGATTAGCTGGTAATTCTTCTTCATGGACATTAATTTGTGTTAGTACATTCTGAAGAAAAAATAGTTGCAAATGCAATGTGCTCATACCAAAACAAAATTTGATGTTTTCCAAATGAATGAGTCATAATCGTTGCCCTTTCGGTGTGTGTGTATGTATGAGCGTGTTGCAGGCTATCGACGTCGCTCGAGATTGGAAAGCGCGTTTTGTTTTTTTTGTATTAATACCTTACTTCACACTGCGGTGGTATACTGTTAAAGCCGACGGCGCTCACATGTACTGTGAAGATTTCCAAAGATATATTTTGCATGTGTATCTCTGAATTGTGTATCTGTAAACATAGTAGGTAGTATGTATATTTTTGTCGATAACAGGCATCACTAGCATCAAATGGCAGTTTTCCGACCAGTGCTAGATAACTTTACTTTTACTGCTTTACTACTGCTAACTTTACTTTTACTGCTAGACTTTTCGTATCCAACGGCTGCAAGCCACTTTGCGCATTTCGTCGCCCCACGTAGCTATAGGGTTTGCCACGCTATGTTACAATGTGAATAGTCTCAGGTCTAGAACATGTGTACTGCAACGATGATATGTTTTGCCACACTTGTGAGCGGTCCACTGCCTCTTCAATCATGCTCATCATTGCGTACATATTATTTAGTCTCAAAACTACAGTCACAGTTAAATGTTTAGAACTGTTTATATGTATCAACCAATACGTATGCATATGTATAACGGCTTAATTCACGTATGTTTTTTCGAGATCACTAGTTTACGATCTACACGAACTCCCGCTGAATGCTGCGAGATGGCGGCGGTGGAGGTATAGGTTCGAAATTAGTTGTGTCGGGCCGAAGAGGCACGTGAGTTAAGCTGGTACATGTATAAGTTGAATCACCTTATAAACGTGTTGAATATTTATTTGATAATTTAATAGATATATTTATAATGGTAAAATTATACATAAATCGTAATTCGAAAATGTTTCCACGTTGGCGAATACAGAACGCTGATATGTTTCGGCGAATTATTTAAGTAGATTTGCAAGAAGGCGAACAAAGGCCGAGGTTTAATTCCACTTAACAATACGTTTCCTCAGGGGAGTTCTTTTTCACAGGGCACACTCATGCCCTGCCGAGCTGAGGGAGCTGTGTGTGTTGAAGTGTACATAATGTCTGTTGAACGTCACACGTGGATGTAATGTATCGGAGTGAAGCAGGGAACAATATGTCTTTTGTGATCATTATACGTCCATCACCCCTCCACTGTCCAGTGCTGGAAAATATATCTGTCTCTTATCATCTTGTAATTCTCAGCTGGGAGTCTGGATTAACTAAGAGCTAAGAAGAACTTAAAGCTACACTTTAATTTCAATCGGTTCATAAATATACAAAGTAAGTCAATTTAAAGATTACCGTCGCATTTTCATTGAAATAAGAAACAATGCTCAATGGCCTTATAGTTTCGTTAGAGTCTGTAAAACTATGGAAAGTACATAAACACAAAGACATACAATGTATAAAATAGTACATTTCCAATGTAACTTGAACTCACACGTACATGTCCTAGCATATTGTATAGGGTACATCTTGCGCTGCACTGGTTGTTCGGAGGCAGCCAGGCCTGTAAAGAAAATCCTTGATTGGCCAAAATCTGAAATCCATGATGACAGTTTATATATGATGAATAGCAAAAGATATATGTAAACAGTAGTATGTATGCATATACATACATGTATACAGATAGTCCTATCTGCTGGTAGCGAGTGCAGCAGCAGCGCGCGGAGGCACGCGGCGGGGGCGCCGCGCGACCGATCGATACCCGGCAGGTGGCCGGTCACACTCCGCCTAGCCCCGCGCTCACACACAGCGCGCTAATCATTTAAACACGTAAACATCACGCCTAGAATTCCCGAAGAGGCAGTGCAGTACACTCCCGCCTTTAGTTCATCATGGAATAGGTGGTGAGACTATTGCCATATGTTCTTGGACGGGCCGAGAAGTTTCTAATAGAAAATCTGAATTATAAAAATCTAATGGTACCCGTTCCGCGATTTGAATCCAGGATATTTCGATCGGCAGTCGCGCTTGTAAGCAATGGACGACCGAGATGGTGACCTTGCTTTCTTTTTTCTTTCTGTGCACGATTCTCGTCTTGCGTGTTGACCATAACAATGCCCAATCATTTGTTTTGAAGATAGATATTAGAGGGTAGAGAGATATTTGTCATTCTGTGCTCTCTGCCTATCTAGTAAGGGATCAGGCGTGACGATATAATAAAAATATGTTTCATCGATTGCGAATTATACTGAAGGCGAATTATGTATGTATCATAAAAACACAATTATAGGCACTTACACACCGAATTTATGGAAAGCCGAGAGACGCCGCCCTTAACACGATGTTGAAAAAGATTCGAATGAACGGTACATTTTTTCACAGGGGCTCTTGGTTGTGATTACTGGTGTGCGACCACGCCGTGCCACTTCAACCGCACTTTAGCTGCAAATCGTAGCTTTCCTCTTACCGTATCAGTGCTTCGACGCTAAGAGCACAGTTCGAGTGCCTCTAATCCTGGGAACATACTTCACGTGTTCTTCCCAAAATATGAAAAAAACAATACACAACTAACACCATGCCTGTATTTCCCTGTAAAGGATTGCAGTAAAACATGACATAACTTTAATCTCCCTCTGTAACTGTAACTGTAATCCCCGAAAAGGTAGGCAGAGTATAGTACTGTCCCATGATTCGTTGTTATGTTGTAAACCTTGTCATGGAATAGATGTGAGCCACGGGCAAAAATCAAGACTGTACTACTGGGAATTTTGAAATTAAATAAAATGTATAATATTTAGCCCTGCCCCGGAATCGAATCACTTAACCAAATAACTCGGTGAATAATTAAGGGGATATCATCATATTTATCTACTATCGTTCGCAAAGTTGCTTTTAACTTGCTGTCCGTGCTTAAGTAATGTCTGGCAAAAATATGTTATGCAAGTGAAATAGCGTGCAGCGCTGTGGTAGCGGATGATCGATGGATGCACCGACGTGCGCGATGCTGGCGTGTGACGTCACTCGTTCACGCGATCCTCGTCCACACGGGCGCGTGGCGCGCTGCACGTGTTGCGCAACGCTCATTATGTGGCGAAATTAATTGAATCTCATTCAGCAATCGATTCGAATCGCGTCGCTAACCCACGCGAAAGCGTGACGTGAGGCACGCGCTAGCGCCGAGAGACAATGGTGGCCGGCGGCTGCGTTAGAATCACGTTATTTTTTATGTTAATACAATACAACTCAATTACTGACAATTAAGTCTTTAAACGGTAATGAAGAGTAAACTACAATTAAATCTTCAAATGACAATAAAAAATGATGTAGGTACATTTAAACATTTTCACAATAACGAAATTAAACTTCTTAGCCGCAATATGTGGGTTGCTCGTGAATGAAGCCACTTCATTTTTCTATTATTAATTTGTACCCTCTGAGGTATGCCTTTCTTAGAATTTTACTTTTTTTTATCAAAGTTTTTAGGAACCATCTGTTGACGTTATACGAAACGATTTTTACTCTTGACTCTACCTGTTCCACCCAAAAGCCTTTCCAATACTCAAATGGCCTTTAAGTATTTCGAAAAAAAAAATCTTAGGGATGCTTAAGTAGGTACTCTGTATAATAACCAAAAACTATTCATTTGATACTATTTGTCTTGACCGTATTTTTAATTCTTGACGTTGTCTGAGATATGTGGTGTTAGGGGCTCGCATCTAGAATATTTTGTTCACGCTCAAGTATACCGGTCACCTGGTGATGTGTTGTACCATCTCATCGAACCGGTATTGACCAGCCGCGACGTATTCGTGTGCGGCCGTGTGATCGCACCGGTCGCGCAGCGGTGCTGCGGCCACCGTCAGCGCCGTCATTCATCCTCACGCCGCTCGCCGCTCTCACGGCGACGGTTGGCTTGTTCGCGCATAAACGACTGTCGTCTCGCTGGCATATACGTTTACAGTTACCCGATAGGGCTTCGGCTCTCCGCGAAAGCGAGCTCTTCCGCGTTAGCGCACCGCTTCGCGTGTTTTGTGTCGTGAACCTTTGACATCTATTTTAAACTGACATCATTAATCGAGATTCTGTTGGTATAATTGGGATCCAACGACCATTTGCTTGCGTTGTTAGTTATCTCTCGTTCTAGAAGGAGTCTGTTAGTTGTGGTGCTATTATTCGTTTGTGTTTTATTTTGAAAAAATATACAGATTGCAATAAATTACGGTCGACGGCATAAAACTGTTTCATAATTGAATTTGGATTGAGATGTCGGAACGTGAGAGCTCAATCTGCGGCTAGCGGGTGGACGGTTTCCGCGCGCCACCGTTACTTTACGCCTCCGCGGCATTGTCCCACAGGGCTATTGTCGCGTACCGACATATGAACTTGTATCCACTATAAAACGACTTATCACATCGTCTTTTCTTCCTCATCACGACAAAGCATGTTAGATAACGGTCGTTGAGTTTCACGAATGATCGTTATGTATGAATCCAGGCATTGTAGGTACTGTGTGTGTAAATATTCGATAGAGAGTAAAGATAAGAAACACTGTGTATCGAGTAAAGTAAAACATTAGTTGACTTTCTTTCCTGACATTTGTATTCGCACCGCGCGCTGACCAGCGCCGCCTCGCGCGTGCACCGCCGTTACCAGCTCGCGTGGGCGTCGTTTTGTTTTTATTGTTGCTGCTGCTGTTGTTTTCAATCGCATTTTGTGAAATTGTGTCATTACCCGACCATGCGTGTATTGCATAGATTTTACTGTGAATGTGTTGCCGTTACGTCGCGAGTACGCAGTCCAATCAGCGCTAATGGTAGCGTACGGTAAGGTATTAATTCTAACTCAGATCTATTCAATAGAGTGAAGCATTTGAATCCCTTAAATTTTGACGAATGTCGTGTTCGCTGCTCGTAACGGTTGGCGGCTTTCGCTCGGATTTATGTCGTCCGTGAGCAATTCTCTCGTCGACTGTTGCGGCACCGGTAACCGGTGGCTCATCTGTGGCTCGTCCGTCGCGTCCCAGGCGCCGCGCGGCCAGGCCGCCGCCGCCGCCGGCCACCGCGCCGGCCGCCGCCGTCCGCCGATCGGTCACACTCGTTCAGTTGTTTTCGCGCGCCGAGGTCGCGCATTAACACTGTTCGAGGCCGTTACGTTGCTTCGAGTTTCGTCTCGTTCCCACAAACGCCGCTCATTAAACGTACCGAGAAATGAAATCCGACTTGCGAGTCGTTTTGTTCGCGGCTCGCATGTAGGTCGCCGTATCTGGAACGGTTCGTTCGAGTTGGACGTGTTTCTTCGTTTCTATTCATATTTTAATATGTGTAGCTCGACAAGCAGAAATCTTCATTAATGTAAACAATGGCAAACTATTTACACATTGTTGTTTGCTTACCTGTGCATTTGCGGTTTATGGTAAGCATTGAATTGTTGCGTTTCATTTGTGCAAACAAATTGAATATTAATGTTAGATCATTTGATTTATATTTATAATCCATATGCACCATTATTCTACAATTGTTTAGTCATTCCCTCTTGATACCTGTCAAATAAAAATGTCATTTTCGAAATAATTAAGAGACTATAATGGTTTGTAGAGAGAGAGAGAGAGAGAGAGAGAGAGAGAGAGAATCATTCCGCGCGAGGGCCATAACCCACTCGCTGCGCTTGACTCACCTAGAGTTGTAACGGAGTCCCCGTGTTTCCGGAAGGAGCGGATGACTCACGACGTCGCCGCGCCGTGACGTCACCACACTCGCCGCACGCCGCTGGCCGCACGCCGCACGCCTCACGCCACATGACCGCACGCACTCACACACTCAAATTTCATACATTTGATTCGCGCCGTGCAATTTGCGTACGCGTTGATGTGGTAACTGACAGTCTGGACATTAAGACTATTGACGCGTTTTTGCGCGGCGTCGTTTCTCTTATATGTTGGAAACATAAATTTAAGTTTTCCTTGTGAAGAATTACATTTATTTGCGAAGAATATTTTTGTCACAATTTTGAGTTCGATATTTTACTGGTTTCCTTATCAAGAATTATATTTATAAATGAGAGAATTGTAGTTATATTAACATAATAGATTTCTCTCAACAATATAGATGTGTACATTTTGAACATTTTTTGTCTAATCAATGGTTTATCTGTATAAATAAAATTGTTTCTTTAAAGTAATTAGTTGCACAACAAAAAATAATTAATCTACCTGTTTTCATCAATAAACGCTCTTCTAACATTAAAAAATTGTACATGCAACTGATGTTGATCACGCGACAAAATATTGGATTGAAAAACAGAAAACAAAAAATATCGATTTCTTAAAAAAAATACTGTTGTCTATCAAATTACAAAGTACATTTCCACATCGTCACTTTTACTTTAGGATTGATTAGGTTTTTCAAAGTATTGTTTATGCGCAATTGTTATTTTATTGGGCTATTTATAATTTGTGTTGGAAAGCAAACAAAAGTGTTTTGCGAAAGAGTTTAATAGTATTTATATATTGTAAAATTGGTTCTTATATCCCGCCCGAACTAATTACAGAAATACAAGGTCTCTTTTAAAACAATATACACTGTAGACAGTATAAAATTAGAAAGTTTCCTGATTCATAACGACGGAAAGTAAACGAATGAGTTTGAAAATTTTATCTAAAGGTGAATTTCGTGATCTCAGTGCGTAACCAGTGTGCGGGTTAAAGAGTTTCGCACCGAGATGGATGCTTATGATTCGTTGCCGTCCAGTGTCCGGTAATGTTCCACGAGCCCGGGCCGGTACGGTGGCGGCGCGCTGTTGACTGTTTTGGTAGTCTGGCGACATTCGCATTGCCGTTCGATGTGTCACGTGCCTAAAGGTCGTCACAGACGGAGCTATAATTTGTATAATTATATTATTGTCTATATTACTTTATCATGATTAGCTTGTTTCAGTCCGCTGCTGGAAATACGCCGTCCCTTAGTGGGTTGGGTAGCGCAGAAGACAGCTTCTCGCATTACATTATTATAATATTTTTTATATAGTAAGTGAAATTCAGTCGACCTTCACTTACTATATGATGATGATGATGATGATGATGATGATGTAGTAAGTGAAGTTCAATCGACCGCCCTGTTGCTGTAAAATATGTTTATGGATACAGTGAGTTATATCTCTGTATAGCGAGACTTATTAGTGCGCAGTGATCGCAAAAATATATGATTATTAGATCTCCGTCTGTGACGTCCTTTGCAGTTGCACGCGCAGTCCAAGCCATTAGCGTCACATTATCCTTTAATTAATCTATGCAATATATAATAACGCGTACTTAGCATATTGTCAATATTAAAACGGAGTTTTCCGATTATACGTTAACATTCGGGTCTTGTAACGCTTAATAAAGAACGCTCTATGAATTCTTAAAAAGTACTTAAATGAATCTAGACAGTCCAATTAACAATCGGACTCGGTTGTGAGAATGTCTGTCCAAATATATTTCATTAACCGTTAAGTGCACTAAAATTTAAAAAAAATGATTTTAACCGTTTGAGTGCGGCACAAATTTTGTGGATATATGCCAAAAATGCGGTAGTATTTGGGTATATATAGAAAACAATTCACAAACGTAGTTAAATAATTAGATCATAAATATTGTATTTTTAAATAAAAAACATAAGAAATAGGGTTTATA
>DWEI01000533.1:0-21236 GCA_018245875.1 Mysoria ambigua
GTGATACAAACGGTGCTAGTGTTTTTTTATAACGAGTGGTTTACATTAAACTCATATCACATGGAACTTACGTAGATATTTTTTTTTTATTAAATTAAATGCTTCACTTGATTATCAATTCACAACTCCATTGTTCCTTTGTCCTTTACATTTTACTGAATACTTATATGGCACGTGAAAACAACTAAGTATAGCTACGATTCATTAAATATTATACAATTATGATTATCTAAGTTTGTTAACTTTCCAATCGTATTTATTAATATTAAATAGTTTGTTTACATAGAAATTTATAACGACTATGATTAGATAAATAAGAATTATAAAAATTATCTTTCGAAGCAGTAATCTGAATTTGTTTTTTTAATGATATAATGATTTAAGAAATTTAGCTAATTGAAATTAATTGAAATAACATCCGTTGTTGTATTTTGGAAATAAATATCAAACTATGTTTGCATGAAGTGCTCAGAAGTTAACTTAGTTTTTTTGTTTTAATTGATTTTAATTGCTTTCGCTTTTTAACATGTTACTGCTTTCGTATAATTTTTTCGGAAATTTCTGTACAAAATTCACTAATATACTACGATTCTCCCTTTTCCTAATATTGTTAATTTAAACTAAAAATACTACCAACAAAAAACGGTATTTCACATTTTAAGCTTCTTATAATATGTACATTAATTGTAATGAATTAAAGTGAATTAATTATATCAAATTATTGCCAAGCGTTAATTTGTATCAGTTTAATGTTTTCCATTACACTTATTCTAATGATATAGGGTTACAAATTCGTTAACTGATATTTATATGGACATATCGAACGATTTCTATCAATCCCAATAATAACACTATTAACATTTATTAGAATTGATATACATATTTTATTTATTATTACAAATAAATCTCTTGTTAATTACCTTAGTAGTGAATTGTTACATGTTTGCTTTATTTACAATAATATACACATTCCTAATTAAAAATTTACGTTCGACTAGTTGTAATAAAAATGCGTAAACAGCTAATTATAACATTCCGTTATAGATTAAATAAAAAATGCACATAAATAGGGAAAAATATAATAGGCCATTTTTCGAGGCTAATAGTTACACAAATACTTTAAAATGTTCCATTAAAAAATCACACTTTTAGTCATTGAACAGTAAATGATCACAATGTTGTTCCACAAGTAACAAAACTCACAAAATATAATCCATTTGTCCATTTACACAAAGTGCGGAAGAACTGTGATCTGATTATGTCACCAATAGAAAAAATCGTGCACACTTATATAAAACATTGGTCTATACGTCCGTTTGGCACAAGTCGCCGAAAGCCGGCAGAGCGTGATACTACCGAGTCACGGAATCTATCCGCGGATGGGGCGCTGGTGGGGGGTGGGTGGGAGCGAGCGAACCCTGAGAAATTCCACTCAGAACCGTCTGACCATGTCGGAATGAGGTAAGACGTGCCAAGGTCCTGGTGCTGTCGTTGTCAAAATTAGGCCTCTCGTATTGGTGCTTCGATCGATGCTTCTGAGGTTGCATTGCTTGCAACTCATCATAACCACCATCTCCTATATAATTTTCATCATCTGACTCGTCCTCGCCAAAAGCACGATAAGTTGTTTCAGTTTCAGAGTTCTTTCTAGATCGTACCCCATATGTTCTATCTATTAACGATTGAGTTACATCCGGTTTCACGTTCTTTTCGTTTTTATGTTCTTCCAAACTCTGATTATATCGCAGTTGAGCTTTTTGCGTCTTATCTAGAGAGGGCAAGTCATAAAACTTGAGGACGTTAGGATGCCCTTGGAAATACTTTTCGCTGTACACGTTTCGATTATAATAGCCACCATTGCTGGCTGGATATAGTTCTTCGTCTGGAGCGTACCGGTTGTCAAAATTATCAACATTCTTACCGCCTGGAGGGAACCAGCCCTGTTGCAAAAACGTAACACATTTATTTGAGTATGAAAACATTTTTACAAAATTAATATGATAAAATCTATTTATCCGATACACAAAAAGGACACATAAAAGAAAAAAATCTATTTACCTAATTTACAAAAAGATCAGATCAAAGTAGAGCATTAAAACAGAATGAAAATACTCACCAATGAACTAACACACTGCCTGGTGTTAGCAACAAGAGTAACCGAGGCATAGGCAGCAGGCGAGGTTGCGGTTTTACTTGTATTCCATTCGTTGCCAGTGACTCGTGAAGACGTCACTTCGGCATATTCTGGCAGCTGTTGTGCCACTTTATCGTACTCCGAATTCGTTTTATCCTTACTTTGATTTGTCTGATTCCCGGACATGCACAAACCTGGTTGATTTTCCATCCATAACAACGATTCTGTCTTTGTTACTGTATTTTTATTGTAACAGCTACTCAATGGATGTGACAGTGATACGGCAGCTTTAATGTTCATTTGCGTAACTAAACTGGTTCCATTTGAATCTAAAAAAGAAATATTATATTAGTAACATGTCTTTTTAAATTATACATACATTTCAGTAAACGCGGATCAGATTTGTATAATTTACATATAAAGTTACTCGTTTGACGAACGCTTACAAAATATGAACGCGATATAAAACAAACAAAGCGGGCGAAATTGGCTTAAAGGTAACTGGGTGAGCCGACAAACGAATCGCCTGGAGAAAGCAAAATAGAAAACATTTACATTTACTGAGTCTTTATTTCTCGGATTTGTATCATTCCTTTGTACCCCGAATGTGAATGTAAAGTGAAAGAGATCCACTGCGCTCGAGAGAGGGCTCGTGCTACCTTTCAACTCGAAAGTAATCTAGCACCCCTCCCGTCGTCGCATGGCAAAGCCTCCATCAAACAAACGCTCGGTACCCTGTGCCACCCTACGGCACCCGTGGAATGTTTTTAATTTTGAAATTCTGATGCTGATTCCACAAAAAAATGTAAGCATTAGAAGATAAGCCATATATTTGTTCTTTTTTGTGTTACACTAGCCGGTATGCCTAAGTGTACGGTCGACTGCTTTATTCGATTAGATTTACCTTATTGTACTCACCGTAAATATTTGGTAGGGCTGACTTTTTAGCAAATATATTATGTTTTCGTACATAAATAATACCACCAATCATAATTATTTTAAATAATACAATGGCACCGATCAAGAAATAAAACCATGTTTCCATTACAAAATCTCCAGCGACAATAGATACTTCGCTATTATTAGGATATCTGCAATAATATTGTAAAATGATTTATTCACAACAACATATTAGGAGTAATATTTGAATTTACACGGCCGAGTTTTAAGAATTCTAAGTTAATACCTTGATAAAGGATCCAATCCAACTAATCGTGAATCAATATTCAAGTACACTTTTTGACTAAATGGACCCAGACCGACTATGGTTTCAGCCGCAATTTGAACAGAATAACTAACACCAGAAGTCAAATTAGTCATAATCAAACTGGTAGCTTGTTGAACCGTAGTATTTATAGCTATCATAGATTTATTTGCTGGTATATCTAACCAGTTTAACACAACGTTATAGCCAGTTATAAGGCCATTTTGTAAATTAGGCTCTGGAGGAGACCATTTCAAATGAACTGTTGTTGTATTCACAATGAACATTTCTATATTCGTTGGAGGACCATCGGGCACTGAAAAATAAAATGTTGTTTATATGTATATTGTGTTTATATATATTTTATGATAAAGTAAAAGTATTTTTAATATAAAATGCATACCGTCATCTAAGGTTTGAGCTATTCTGGAATTCGAGGGCTTTCCCTCAAATTTCTTATAAAAGGGCACGAGAAAAAACTCGTATCTCGTATATTTTCTCAACGATGTTATTTCATAACCAGAAACATCGTTGGAATGCAAAATAGTTTTCATCTGAAACTCGCTCGTTGTGTTATCCAATGGCCTAAAATATATGAAGAGTCCTTCCAGGTAGAAGAAGTTTAATATTTCCCACATCAACTTTATTGTCTTCGAATCTATCGGAGTTGCTTCAATTAAGTCCACTATGTTATCAGTCATAATATTATTTCTATACTCCGTATTATTAGAGAATACTCCCGACTCCCAAAATGAACTGCTGTCCTCTCCGACAGTAATGGAATCTGATACTGGACTTGGTGCGGATAAGCCATGTGAATTCTCTGCTCTTACAATGAACATGTACGTGATGCCTGGTATAAGAGACTTAACAACATATTGTGATTGATATACTCTTTTAGCTACTACAACCCAGCCACGCGAATTTCTCGGCGTATTATTACCCGAAAGGGTTTCTCTAGAAAACATCTCTACTTGATATCCTAGAATGGATGACGATCCAATTTTATTATTCTGGTTCCAAGTAATAGTTACACTAGAATGAGTAATATTGTAGACTTGAGGTTTTGTAGGTGGTCCAGGTAAAGCAGATATATCTGCAGCTCTAAAAAAATGTATATTTGGATTTGTCGGACTGTCCACTTGTAACAGCCCACTCCATACATATTTTCCATGTTGCGATGAAGCAACACACGTGTAAGTACCAGTATCGATTTTGTCTAAATCTTTCAAAATAAGTGTACCGTCACTTGAAACGTTTCTTTTATGACTTTGTATTAATGCTTCCCCTTCGAAATACCAAGCAATGATTGGTTCAGGTGTGCCGATGGCCGTGCAGGGGAAAACTGCCATCGATTTTATAGGTAACGTTTGGTTAGAGGGTCCGTTTGTTATGATTGGCGGTGGCCGGTCATCGTCTGACGTCACGCTTAGTTTTCCTCTAACAAATGAACTACCGGCAAAATTTATCGCCGAACAAACTATCGTGATGCCGCTGTCGTTTTTATTGGTGTCATTTATTATTAAAACAGTTACTCCGTCCAGCACTGCAGACGCATGATACTTTCCTTTTGAAGTGCCGGGAAAAATTATTGTCCTATTGCCTTCTAAACTCCAAAACATGGTAGGATCTGGTTTACCAGATGACGTGCACGTGAACATTGCCGAAGCTCCACTTTCTGCTATAATTGAGCTTGGTCGTAGTGTTATTGAAGGTGGATCTAAAACAAAAAGTCACGATCTCTACACAATCGAAAAACAATTTCTAAACTTCAGTGCTTTCCACGAAAAAAAAATATAGCGATTTCGAATTTTTGCAACTTGACTAAGAAAACGAGGACACAATTAAAATATGTTTAATGTAGTCGAAAGTAATAATGATAACTTACCATAAACGGTTAAATAACCGCTTGCGCTAACTGCGCCAACAGCATTGTCGGCTTCACAGGTGTACTCTCCCTCGTCGGTCAGAACCACGTTATCAAGCCTAAGACTCCTGTCGTCAAGAACTTTGACACGGCCTAGTGGCATATTACCACCACCAGCGGACCTCCGCCATAACACATCGGGCAGCGGATCTCCGCCAACTCGACATTGAAATGTGACACTACCACCAGTTTGCGCTATTACATCTTCCGGACCGGCGATCAAATACGGTTTAACTGCGTATGAAAAAAACACATATTTACATATTCTACCAATAATATATGTATATGGAGACATAATATCAGAAAGTATTCACTACTTGGTACTTATATGTATCAAATACTCACTATGTATTCTAAGTGTAGCTATGGTTGATTCCCTAGTACCAGCTGCATTCCGCGCGATGCATTGGTATCTGCCGGCATCAGTTTGCCTCGCGTCTTGTATTACGAGACTTCCACCGTCTACTAAATGCATTCTGAAGCAATATTGCATTGAATATTTAAAAGTTAATAAATGCAAAATAATATTGAATAAAACTCATTTCTTTGAACAAAGCGCAATGTAACAAAGTCATTCAAATATGGGGCGGAATAATTCAATAGGAAATTAACATTTAATAAGGGGCCCGGTGAGGCAGAACTATTGAGATTTTTACTTGATTGCTTGTCGTGCACTTCAAATATTCCCCTTCTCTTATAACTTTGATGTGCCCTCCCTATGACTGTTAATTATTTTTATGCTTGAACATGCTCACTCCCACAAGATACGGACTAGTGCATAGATTAACAACTTTCCAGAAGAAGAGAAAAAGTTTTAATCATATTCACTTCATAAAACATCATTCTTGCTAATATGAACAGATAAAACGGTATTAAAAATACCTAACTCAAAATAATTGTATTGCCCAGTACGATATACAAAACGAAGTGAAAAGCTAAAAACATTCAAAGTGTCAAATATTGAAATTTAATTAAACACTAATCAAAATAAACGTAGCGTACTTGAAGAGAAAATCGCTAGAATTTAGCTTAAGTTCTAAAATCGTTGTGCAATTATAAAATTTCGTGTCGCAAGAGTGATTCAACGTCGAGTGAATGTTCTGCTACGAATTCATAAGACTATCTCGTTTTCCACCATCCCATTTAACTCTAAAGAGCTCTTATCAACTACCCCGATTACACGTCGAGAGCGCTCCGTCAACCTGTCTACTAGATGGCAACTTTTATTCAAGCCTTCAGATTTACTTTCATATTTCAGTTTAGTGCATTTCGTGATACGGCGTTATTGTTCGAGCGAATGTAGTACTTTAATGTACCTACCTGTGTATTTGATATTTTTGTTTCATAATCGACTAAAGTTAAACGTTCTCGAATCACAAACCTGGAGTCCGCGTCAAAATGCAAAATCTGGCCGTTTTTCTTCCAATAAACCGAGGGCTCTGGAGAACCTCTTGGTGGAGAGCACTCTAATATCACAGTCTCGCCTTGAGCTGTCTGAGTGGTCACCGGCTCCAGTCGAAACTCTTCTCGAAGCACTATAGGGAGATTATGATAATGTACACGTAATTCCATACTCCCTCGGGGAGAAAAACGCATAATTTACATTACTTAAACTAAAACATGCAAGAGGTGTAAATTTACCAGCCACATGAAGTGTCGCATTTCGACTTCTAGCAGTTCCATAGGTATTTGTCGCTTCACACCAGTAAACACCAGCATCTGAATGGGCTCGGCCATGTGTTGCTCTTAGGAAAAAGAGACCGCCAGCAGGAAGAAGGCTCCTGTGAGTGTCAGATACTACCAACACGCCGGCTTTGTACCATCGGATCGTCGGCAAGGGGGATCCTCCAGCGCGACAGTTTAGAGTGGCAGGCTGGTGTCGCGCCACTGTCACGTCCAGAGGCTGTTCAATGATGTACGGTGCTTCTCCGCTACTCATGTAGTCGTCGCTTAGACCACCGCTGACTGGACCTGTTATAAAAAAAAAAACTATTTTTAAAATCCGAATGCCTCGTTGGTTGAGTGGTCACAATTGCGACTATTGGTTCAGGGGTCTTGAGTTCGAGTAAATAAACGTAACTGATGAAACGTGAGAGCGTAATATACTCCTCTTCCTACCTCTTCGGGTATTAAATGCGTGATGTTGAGTTATTTATACAATTGTAACAAAATTTTAAAATTTAACTTTCAAGTTAAAAAGCATTCGAAAAATAGTCGACACACCATTTCCATATTCTGAACTGAAGTCTAAGACGCCCTTTATGTCAGATCTTAAGTCTAAATGCCATTGTTTAAGTTCAGTACTTATGACACTTGAACGCGCCATATGGTTTGTTAGGCCCGCCCAATGCTATTTATTATGCGCAAGCCTCCAAGCCTTTAATTTTGATTTAGTCCAACAATAGCCCTTTCTGGTCTCCACGGTAAATTTTAATAATAGCTTGAGTATGTCATTTGCAGCTACTCTAAAGAAGCACACACAATAATAATGAGCCATAAACATAGGCTTTCTAAGCGAGAGTCCCCCAAGGATGCTATTGGGACCCTCACTATTTTAACGTGTTCGCTGCGAATGCGCAGATGTTAGTTTTTGACACTCGAATTGATGTATGTCTATTGTTGTTGCCTTAAGCTATTATTATAGCGACGCAAAAATCGATTGTCGAAAAAAAAACGTTACATTGTCGAATTTTACCCAAAAATTGACTGTCGGTAATGATCAGAGATTCGGTTTTGGGACAAGGTACTGTCGTAGAATCAATAGAGGTTATTATTCTCTTTGTGCAAAATAATTTGTGTTTATTTATTCACGTGTCCCAATATTGTGAATGCGGTGCGGTACTAAGGCTAATCTATAATTGAATCTCCATTCTGTTATCTTTCGATTTTTGTAGCCGCGTAAAAGCTTTACATTCGATTTCAGCGTAGCGTAACGTTAGTATAATGTGACCTAATTTCTAACTTTATTTACTTTCTATCTTGGATGTTTGGGTTCGATATAAGCCACAAAAACGTGTGGCTCATTCGGATTACTCTCTTTGGTTCATTATGGTACGGATGTTTTTTTTAATTATCTAATTTGACTCAAATAGATTTCTCTAACGTAAAAAACGTAACCTCCCGCGTTTAATCCTCGACGAGATAGGCAGAAGAATGTAGAACACGCCTACGTTTTACCAGTTGCGTTTACGTCCCAGTAAGGAATAGGTGGTAAGTCTATGGCCATACACCGGGCATAATTATATCCAGACTCCAAACGACTACTACAAAATCTAAATTAGAAAAATTTAGTAGTGCCCGACCCGGGAATTGAACCTAATCTAAATAACTTTAAGTGCATCGATGTTATAAACGTTCTTGAACTTTGTAGTTACGAGAATCTAAAAACGGACTGTCGATCTTTAATGTTTACACGGATACCCTAAGAATAAGAAGTATAATCAAAAATAATAACACAGTTTCTGTTAGAATACTATTTAAAACGTATCGTGACATTATAATCCCACTGTAATGATGATATAACTTCCTATCGTACCTTTCACCATTTCCTACTATGGAATAGCTGGTGAGTCTATTGCCGTACACCGAGCGCATATCCAGACTGCGGGCCGCGATTAGAAAATTTAATTTATAAAATTCCAATAGTGCCGGTCTCGTGATTTATACCCAGGTCCTTTCAATTAGAAGTCGTCTTGGACAATAAGTCTTCAACTATTTAGAAATATCACAAAATAAAATTATTTTAAAATCATTAAAACAAAACAGAATAAAACGAATCGTGAACAGAGGATAGACAACATAGAGAGCTAAACAAGGACTTTATAAAGGAAACCTTTGTCCAAATACACTTCACCAACGCCGTGCATAATAAATTATCTGTCAACCTCATAACAGACATGTAGCACTGGTGTAGCGGCACATCCTTGTACGGAGAGATAAAAATAAGATTTAGCGGAATGCGTGGAACATAAAGTATTGTTTATGTTCATCTCGATACCTACGTAACTTTATCGCGCGTAAAGCCAACTTTATTGCATAGCAGTTTGAAGTCGATCGATTACATTATGACGTGGAGGATGTCTTGCTTCATGCACGGATACTGTCAGTATAGGAAGTAGTAGATAAACAAAATGTTGGGTCACTTACAAAATATACTTAATACCTTCCTTTCCTCTTGAAGTTTTATCAAGTGAATCAATTCTATTCAAATTCCTTAGGCAAACCGTTAATATTGGAACGTTGTGTCACAAATATTCAAAGAAATGACAGTGATCACTCGTTATGAGATCATAGTAAGTTCAGTTTTTATCGTAATACAATTCAGTTTTACAAGTTCAGTTTTTATTGTAATACATTACAGTAATAATAATGTATCGTTAATACTTAATAATGAAATACATAGCAATATGATATAATTAAAATACAAGGTAAATAGTGGACTGCCTCTCTGGTCGTGCTGGTTGCAAGTGCGACTGCCAATCGGGCGGTCCCGGGTTCGATTCCCGGTTCGAACTCTGTATAATTTTCTAATTTTTGATTCTTCATAGTGGAACGTAATTGTTGAAACTGTTGTAATTGGTGAAACGTGGGAGTGTTCTGTATTCCTCTGCCTACCACTTCGGAGATTACAGGCGTGACGTTACCTTTTTTTACTAGCTAAATAGATACTTTCTAACAAAAAAAAGTTTTTACATAGGTACTGCATATTTTGGTATGTAACTTCCGGTTTGTATTATTACTGCGTGTCCTTGAGTTGGGATGAACGTCGTCCATGTTTTTGCAAAAAGATACACACGCCGCCGTCGACGCAGCTGTCTCGGACCGCTCGAAGTGGGCTACTCTAAAAACTGGTTCGTTGGCGACAATAGTCACAAAAACTATTTGCCGGGATATATCTATAAAATTATATACCGTACAATACATAATGTACGAAAACTATTTTCAGCACGAAAATGAAGTTTGTAAATCTATAAACGAAAAGTGAATTAAAAGGATCTCCATTAAAATCTCAAAAGTGTGACGTCACTATTACGGCTTTAATTATGTGATTTTCGCGACATCGCGTCCGTAATTCCACGGCCAACTAATAATAAGAAAAAAATTAATGAAGCAAATCGAAAAGTTGCCATCGGGGACACAGCAACGCCAAAGGGAGTGATTTTTCAACTCGCACACGACTAGTTACGCTCTATTGTTCAAGATCTTTGTTAAAAAAAGTTCGCGAGGGTGCGTCGGGGCCCCCGCTAATTTATACTACTTGCACATGTTGACACGCGTCGAAATAAAAAAATAAATAAATAAATCGCTTACAGACATGGATTTCGCATTTAAGTCGGACGCGCGACCGGCCCGACGAATGAGCATTACTCGTTTGTGCCGAGTCTTTATGTGTTTTTTGTCGGTTTAGAATTGATAGCTCTCTGTGAACTACGCTTGAAGTTTCCAGCGTGTGATTGGAATCTTGAAAGGAACTTGAAAAATTAGGTTTATAGTTGTCTTAAATACGACTTTTTCCAAAAGGCTTCTCCATCTGCGTTTCGAACGGAATCACAACTCACTAACATCAAACGTTCGTTGGAATCTCTTTGATCGTTATATATTGCGTTTCTTTTGGAGAATCCCAATCTGACGTGATAATTGTACACGTAGGCGTTGTAAATTGTGTAATTGCGCTGTATTAAAACCTTAAATTCTCACTTAACGCGGCATATCATAAATATTAAAACATGAGGGACTAATATTTTACAATATACCGTCTGCCCTGCTGAGGGTATCATAACTGTTTAACAGTCCAGGCATAATGGATATTTAGCCGATGGCTAAATTATGACGATATAGAGAATCCATTAAGATTCCGTATCAGATAATTCAGTATATCTGATATCGTAGTAAAGTAGTTATATAATAAAGATTCTTTGAAAATGCCTCTATGTTATGATAGGGTCATTGCGATCTGTGACTCGTATTAAACTTATGTAATTTTTTTTAGCTATAATGTGCTAGAAAATTCGTCTGGAACCCGGTATTTAGATCTAATTACAAGTCAGCGGAGGTCACACGAAAATGTCAGATGATCGTAAGCTGTCACCCCTTGTAACTCGATCGCAGTTAGATTTCGAATATCTAATTCTAATGACCGCGATTGGCTCCCTCAGGACACAATCACGATTTTTAGAACTTTGTACACGTGTTCAATTTTGAGCCCCTCTGCAATTTGACCCTGAGCCATTATTAACTTCAATTTCAAGTTGTTTCTGCTTTGTGTTTGATGCTGTGGGTGCTACTTTGGGATTCGAAATCCATTCATCACATGTTGTATGTACCAAGGTGATCCTTTGTTCAGTTGTGTTTATATTTTGACAAAGAACCAACAAAAACGTAACTTCATTTAGTTATTTACCTATATAAAAATTGTTCCCTATAAATAAAATAATAAGGTACCTACAAAATTTAGAGATTACACTTACCACAACACAGTTTTTAATTTAATTGTACTGTAATTCGAACAAAAATCGCAACCACTAACAAATTAGGTTTCTAGATTGATACATAACGCACTGAAATGTTATTTTACGCAGTGTCCGTTTAGTATGTACGATATTTTATGGATTCAACCAGCTCTTCCGTAAATCATTTCTTTCAGGAGCAAAAAATTCCAAGCGAAAATATCACAAGGCCCCGGAATGTCACGGTTCATGAAATAGCACTTAACATTTACGACGCAAAAAATGCAAGACGCACCAGGAACACATGTGCTCTGAATTGGCCTCAACCAACGGCGGAAGGACGGATTAGCCTAATATGAATTTCGTGTTACAATGTTTGTGTTGTAAGCTATTCTGATGTTGAGACAAATTGTTGACACAGTGTCATCTTTCACCAGCGCTATCTGCTTCAAACGGGGACAGCTGACACCTACAGAATGAACTTTTGGACGCGACTGTGCTCTAGTAAAACGTCCCCCTTAATTTTCAAGTTTGTAACTTTTGTATATGTAGGTACGACGAGCTTAGTTTTGACAGGCGACGTATTGTTATGAAACTCCGGCGGAGTACGGAAATGCGTCGGCGACGTTTGTGACATTTCTTTTCCACGACTTTAAAACCGGTCGCGTGTGGGCTATTGGGTTGACAGAGGGACACTGATACACTATCAAAATGTTTTTAAGTACCCGCGATTACAACTGAATCTCTATGAAATTATAATAGTATAATCGAAGCTACTCTAGAAGCAAAAAGTTAAGTGTAAAATATGTGCACATGTACACACACACATGCACGCATGCACACATTACACACACATTTGCACACTTACACACACAAAAAAAATATATCTTTTTAGGCAAAATGTGCCTAAAAATGCTGGTGGCTAATAATTAAATGAAAATTATTATAATAGACATAAATATAGATACACATTTTGCAATTTTACACATACACTAAAATGCAGATGTATGTTGTCGCTCAAAATCATTTTAAAACAAAAAAAAAATACAATTTATGTTGAATGAAGTCATAAATTCCTATTTGCTTATGTTGATAGAATAACTTTAGCACAAATCGGTAAATCTACTCAAACTTCACTAGATAATATACGACGACAAGATCCAACTAAAAAAAAGTAGGCACCTAAATCCAATAATACATTACTTTGTTTGCTTCTGAACAGTCACTTTTAATAAGATATATCGTCGCACAGATAAAAGGGTGTAGTTTGCAAAATGAAAGATATCTGATCGGTCTCAGCGCTCGAGACGAGCAAAAAAAGGATTTTAGCGATCGCCCTTACGATAACATATACTTAATAGGCGACTGACATCTGCGTTAAGAAACCTTCCAAATTTAAATCGTTACGCGCTAAAAATTCAACACATGATCTATAATTTATTAAACGTATCCCTATTTTTTCACTTCCGCTCTTATTGTTGTACAATTGAAAATAAAATGATTTTTTTAAACGATCGTTTATATGAACCGTAGTCACGAGTTACGACATGAGAGTCACGGTGGCAATATTCATAAAAGTCACAGTTTTGTCCGAAGCGAGATCGGAGATACGAACCATTTTTCAAATATCTCATTGAGCACAATGACATACAACATCATGCCTATTGTTAAGTACCCCAAGCGATTGATTCTGTTTATTCTTATTATTCTTTTTTAGCCGTATTTCACGCAGCATCCATCACGCATTAGACACAAAAGATAGGCGTCGTTTAACATTAGCTTAACTTCTTTACGCTTTGATAACCGCCTGGGGTGCTGTCTTTTTTATTAACCGACAGTGAGCCACAGACTAAAATAATTCAATAATGGCTGCAAAGTACGCCGGGGCAAACGAGGCGGTTGTTATATGTAATTTTATGAACTGTGTTGAATTTGTGAATTGTTAAACATTTGGTCCGGCAGATGCGACTTTTACCTACGCATGTGTATTTTGTTATCGTAATGAGCATTGTCAATAAATGCCGCTATCCTCTACGTTAAAAGCACCCCAGGGCATCATTATGTGTACAGTGTCGTGTAATTGGGTATTCATATTACTTTTTCTGGCAAAAAACTTAAGACGTGTCGTCGAACGACACAAATATATTTCAACGACTTACCCGTACTTACAGCTGTTAACCGCTAAATAGCAATGTAGCAGGAAGTTAAATTAAAACGCGATGTATGAAATAATTTAATACACAATTAAATTAACACAAGGAACTTCTTAGTCGCAAAAGTAGCACAAATCCAAATATAAAGTAGGTAAATAGTGATACATCAAAGATAATCGTGTATATTTTTTAATTTTTATAAATTTTCTTGACATAAATACATTTTAAATATCGTAGTGTGTTCTCAATGAAAAAAAACATATATCGTAATACTTATAATGTTTATTGTGTATGTACCAACAACGAAAGTTCGTTATGCCAAATGTTCCCCTAAGTCTATTTCAATCAGATATTTCCTGTAATTAGCTCTAATTTCGTTTCGAACCAGAGACAAATTGAGCCAATATTGTTGGAGCGACACGCTCACTTCTGGCTTTGCTAAGTGGTGCCACAAATCTAAGATGGTACGGTGTGGCACTAAATATCGAATGGTGTAGGGGAATGCAACCCCACGGGAGGGCGAGGGCGAGCTATTAGCGCGGTCGAACCTTGACTTCACCGTGAATTTGTTATTTTTATTTAAGCATACTGAAATAATTTCTAGTGACTTCGTAATTTGGAATTATGCTTTCGGTACGGCGGTTATTCGAATAAATGAATTGTATATTGTTAAGTTGAACATTAAGATGTAATAAATATGTACTCCTGACAACTAAATAAAACCGACTGTGATCTGACCCACTGCCCACTCCTAGGGCAGATCACAGCAAATAAAACACACTTAGGTACCATGTTTAAGAAGTTTATAAAGTACTTTTCTAATACAAAAAAAAATATATATAAACCAAACCGAATAAATATTTATATTAATAAATAATCTAGTCCTTAACATATTGAAGAAAAATTGTCCGCATCGATTCTAATTAATAACAAGTACAGAAAACCCGACCTTTTTTCCCATCATAGGAACGTTTCATTTGATCTGAGTAATCAGACTTCAGCGGATTCATAGAGCGCGGTTATTGAATACGATGGCGAGGGCAGAGGTTAACATATCAGTGATACGAGGACGGGCGACCGGGCGGGCGCCGGTCTACCGCGAATCGATATTCAATTAGGATTGCTTTTCAATATTTCACTAACAACCCTTGAATGCACTTTATTTTGTTTAATAACGTCATTTATGAGGTTACCATATATCTATCACAGATATCTTTTTGTATTCGGTTTTGTTCATTGCCATTTTATAACTACAATAAAAAATTTAGCGTTCAATCTCTAATGAATTTTAGTCTGTGTTTATGTATTATAAGTCACCTACATATATTTTTAGTACTCATTATGCTGAGTGAAGTCTTATCGTTCATTATTCCATGTAGTCTTATTCCTTTTACAACGCCTTTGATGCAAACAAAGTATATTTAAAAGGTAAATACCAGTTAACAGACAAAACTGTACGAGGCCATTCCAGTCGGAAATACAAAGCAAATAGCGTTAACCTTTTTACCTAGAAAAGATAAAGTAGATAAAGGTCGGGTTGAAATCTAGGGCATGACGTGATCTTCCACTTGCTTGAGTATATGGCACTGACTTTTAAGGGCACGACCTAACCTAAAAGCATAGAGCCGTAACGTGTTCCTAATATAATTTTTGATACCTAATTTTTGTGAAATTACTCAGAAAACCCTAAATAAGTCACTAATATCAAGAATTAACTATTTTTCTCCTCGCAGAATGACCGAGTTAAAGTCATGGTCTTGCCACATTGGCCGAGGGTGGATTGGCAGACTGCACACGCTTGTTTGAAGATATCCATCTATAATTCCTGTAATACTCTTGTATTTTCTTATAGAATACGATGCTGATACTACACAAAGAAAAACATTATTTGTAACTAAGAACGAAATATTCTAGGACTGTAATACACTCCCACTTTTAACAAGTTACTTTTATGTCTCACTATTTAATAGGTGATAAGCCTCAACAGGCTCAATAATATAACTAAGTGAAAATGAAAACAATAATAATGTATTTATTGAATACTTACTTAAGCAGAAAAGTCCCAGTAGAGACGTGACCACCGCGACCGTATCCATTCCGACGGCCTACACCCACATATTCAAACAAATTGAACTGATTCGCTGTGATCAGGTCGCGCTGATCATATTCGCCGTTTCTATTTCATCTGTAACAAAAGATAGTGAGCTTTAATCATAAGATCTAATATCTATATAAAAAAGACGTAGACACATTATTGAATGACAGGGTCGGTCTTTCCGTTCGTATTTGTGAGTCTCTAACTGCACAGCCAGGGGTTGTGCGAACGATTTCTAACAAGAAAACAACTTGTATAATGCCCATGATTATGTACGATTCCGGCAACGGCTCGGTCTAATTTGGTATCAGAAGACGTGGGCGGGAGTTAGCCTAAGACGTCATTGTTATTATTCATATGCTAATTAAGGCCGTAAACACACCTGTCGACAAAACGATTATACCTATTTACACTGGGCGGTCAGGCGTGCTTTGTTTGCATGGTCTTAAATTAGGCACAAGACGTTCAATCCAATACGATATTGACTACAGTCTATACGTCTGTAAGCACTAGCAATCAATGTCGCCCATATTATCGCCTATTGCTAAAAGTGATAAGCTCAGTTATCATAGTTAAGCTATATGACACACTAACATAATTTAATAATATAGTTTCGTTTCATTAATTTAGTTTTCGTTGCTAGGTTACAAGACTACATTGTGATCGATGATTGTGTTGAAGGAAAGTTATGACTTCTGTATCGCTAAGGCAAGTCACTTACGGGATAGGCAGAGAGTAACGAGTTAAAGAAATTAATTTTACAAGTATAAAGTATAAATAGACTACTTTATTACATAAAACATATATAATCATGTACGTTATTCTTTATTGAATTTTATTGACGCGGGATTTCAGTTCTTATCAAATATTATAAAAAAAAACGTAACTTCACGCCTGTAATCCCCGAAGCGGTAGGCAGAGGAATGCAGAAGATTCCTACGTTTTATCAGTTACGTTTACGTCCGGTTATGGAATAAGTGGTGAGCCTATTGCCATGCATCGCGCACATATCCAGAATTCTAAACACTACTAAAAATTCTAAATAAGAAATTTTTTGTAGTGTTCAATCGAATCCAGGACCTCGCGATCGGCAGTCGCACTTGCAACCAACACGAACAACGAGACAGTCAAATATTATATTTATGTAATTACATCACTTTTACTGGTGAGACTGGTACTACACTCCTCAGCCTACCCCTACGAAGATTATTGAGTGATATTATATTACGTAAACACATGAAATGAAGTGAACGAGGTTACTTATGTATAATGCATAATAATCACTATATATAATTCATAATAATGGTTTGTCAAGATGATTACTTATGCTAAAATTAATATTTTACATGTGATAATTTAAATCCGTATTCGTTGAGTCCTCGATGATTACCTGTTACTATTTATGTTCCGCTATTTCCAACTGAGATTACGGGAAAAGTGACGCAACATACACGAGGCTTAAGTAGCGATGCGCTTTCACAACATTACATCCAACGCGCGGTCGATAGAGTAGCCGGTGACACTTCCCGGACTCGTGAAGCATTGTAAACAGCTCAACTGTATTTATTTGCATTAGCGACACTCTAAACATCTGTCAAAGTGTGATTTGAAACTCTCAAACTCGGCGACGTTTAACTGTTATTATATTAGAGCTTCGAGAATTACATACACGTGTATTACACGCGGTTCGTCACTCGGATTTCGACCTTATGACATTGTAATACGGGTGTATTGGTTTTAGTTGAAATCAACTCGAATCAGAATTAATAACACATTTAAACATGATGTACACATGACATCACATATGTTGAGATTTGATATATTTATTTAATTAGCGTGCTACGTGTTAGATTTTAGTCGGACCACTTTGTTATTGATAGTAATGTTTGTAAATTAAGCTTACCCAGATGTTATCTCATTGGTATTATTTTATATGGACATTATTTTGACTCAATTTATACATATTAACGGATTAATGGTCTATAACATTAGAGATGTTCGGTATTCGGTACTCGCTGCGTACCCCATAAAGTATGTGGCGTGATACATAATAATAATATACCTACATATCTAGTGTTATATAATCATAGAGATCAGTAATAGATACACGATTCTAGAACTTATTACATTTCTTTATTACTTAATACATTATTACATTTTGGAACTTATTACATTAATTTAAACAAAGATTTTTTTTTATATGAGACGTATACATAATAACAATAAAAAAAACATGTTCGTAAAAACAATTTCAATAAGCAAATATTATGACTGACAGTGGTGTTTATTGTAACTGACACTTCCTCGAATGTTTCAATAAGAATCAATATTCAATTCACTTAATTGAAAACGAATATACTGACGTTTCGAGTACCTAACAAATCAATAAGAAATCACTTAACGCTTACACATTTTCGACCCTATCTTCTTTAAACAAGAACATAAATTCAACAGACTTATACTTCCGCCTGTTAAAGGGGTTGGTTGCTTATTCTAAAATAGTACAATTTGGTTACTGTTATTGTGTGACGTGATACTAACTGACGGTACATCTGACCGATTCAAATTTAGTGGTTAAATTGCACTTGATAAAAACATCCGCCTGTCTGATGCTGTGAAATTGACGTTCTGAATATACTAGGCTAGTGAATTGAGAATATTCTAGATACATAGCGAAGCTTCGAGATGAATAGAAATTATTCAAAAGTTATTAAACATCTTCTATTTAATTAATTGTTTTGTATACATACAAATATACACAAAAGACGAATAAAATAGAAATAAAATTGGATTGATTTCGTTTATATTAACATACTGTTATGATTGAAAAGAATTAATTTGGACTGTTGGCCCAGTATATTATTTTTCTCTCATTAAAATATCATATGAACAGAACAATTTACGTACACATTTTTATGAATTCAACCGAAGTCGTAACGTGAATATCAATAAAACGCCTCCAACTCGGATGGGAGCGACGGCTAATTTTTAAAACGCCAAAGGATAAACCGCGCGAGGGATAAGATAAAGCCATTAACGGATGATAAGGAAACGCCAATAGGCAATATTGAGCAACGTTTCCCTTTTAGTTAAACATTGTTGGTCCATTCGATCGCTATTTTTATAGGGCGGCGATAAAAATATCCTCGTAATAAGATGCTGCAGTAGCCCGCGATAAGATACATGGACACACGTTATAAATATATTTAGTAGATTATGAGACGTGTAATAAATTCGCCCCGAACATTATGATAACGGATGCGTTTCGGAATTTTATAACTTTGATGTTCCTGCTGGATGTGTTGTTAACACTGAAAATTATTTTCAGGATATTAACTCCAACCGGTAAAATTTCGTTTTATATTTATTTAATCAGTTCACGTACGTACTATGTGATTATATTTATTTGATAAATTATAATTTTCATTTTCATAATATAAATGATGTTGATATGTTGAAGTGTATTTTACAATAGGTATCATATATATTAACTATAAACATTAAAACTTATTACTTACTATGACTATTAGAAATGTGTCTACTTACTAAACTTACTACTACTACCTGAAGGTTTAGCCTCTACATTTTACAATTAGAACAGTCATCATATTTTCTAACGTAAATCTGAATGCAGTGTTAATATGTATTCAACACGACAATTTTATTGACCTCTTTATTGAAAAAGTAATTGAAGTATATAGTTTTTACTACAGACCGACAATATGCTACATACTGTTATTAAAAAGTTAATAGTTTAAACAGTTTTTTATATTACTACTAAAAATAAATGTGCGGTAGGTACTTATTCTGTAACCGAGACCGTGTTAAAACAACTATATAACGAATAAGTTGTTTAAAAAAAACTGTTATGCTTGGCATTGTGCTTAATCAGTCATAATTCGTTTATCGTAGTGACGTCGATAACGTGTGGAATTGTGGAATGGAACTTCATTAGTCTTATTCGGGCCGAAATTGAATTTGGAATGGGCAGCAATATTGGAATATTCGAGATGAATTATTATTGAAATTCGTACAACAATATTAAATAGTGATTATTGGTAATGCTTTTTGGAATATTTCATTTGTTTGTGGTTGTTTCTATGGCAAATAATGCGGATGAAGGTATTACTCATATTAGACGATTATGATTTTGAGTTATCACATTAATCACAATTTATATTGAACCAAATCCTTCAGTAGAATATAAAATAAAAGTAAAAAAATAAATGTTACTAAAATAAATTGATGAATAATTGACAACAATAATTATTATTATATTATAACAATAAGTATTATATTTCAAATAAAAAAATAACGTTATAAAAATATGTGCACAACGTGTGGTCTACGCGTGGTCTTATCAATCACACACAGTTCTAGCTTTTGTTTATTTTCATATGATACTCTTCTGTAACGATCTCGTAGCTTCTCAGAGTTAAATCACGGATTCAGTACAGTTCTCACGATGCACACACATATGCCATATGCGTTTAGTAACGAACGTTAACCAAAACAAACGTGGCCAAGGTTAAGTTTATAATTTATTGCCACTTGAACGTTGATGGGACGCTATTAACTAAAAAACCACGCGCCATCAACAGTGAGCTCCTTTGAGTTGTACTGCTACTTGGAAAGTTTTGATTGTGTTTATTTAAAAAATGTTGGGACCTTTATAAGTTTATAGCGAAAATAGAGAAAATTTCGATTAATCGAGACACGTGGTGAATTAGTGGAATTTGAAATTTTATTCGGGTAATAGTGAATTCGCAGGCGACATCCAGTCTCACCCTGTTGGCTACCTTGGTGTACTCGTATATCCAAGTACTAACTTTCATTCGACATAAATTAATTCAAATCTTTACTTTATATTACCAGTTGTCCTACTGGCACACGTCGTATCATCTCGCGAATATATGATATCTACGATATTGTCTTAATAAATACCTATTGAATGAATAAAAAAACGAAGCTGTACGCAGCTCTTGAAAGAGTCATAAATAATTCAATAAACTCTCTGCCCTTTTTTATTTGTCTACAGTGTATCGAAAAAAAGGTTTTTGTGACAACATTAACTTCGTCGGCTATGTGGCGTCGCTCAAGACATAATACGACTGTTGACTTTTCACTTTCGAGGAGTGGTTTAGAGATAAGTTTAGCAAGTGCACTAAGCGTTGGGTTTCATTATGTTTATTTTTCACACACCGCTGGCTATGTCAACATAGTTTATTAACATTGTTGATTGTATGCCGCGCTGCTTAATATTATTTCTCGCATGTA
>DWEI01000534.1:0-21229 GCA_018245875.1 Mysoria ambigua
GACTACGGCCTTAACCCTCTCATTCTAAGAGGAGACCCATGTTCCAGCAGTGGAACGATAGAAGGGTTGATATCGAATCAATCAAATCATGCTTTATTCAAACCATCTTTTCCAATAACTTTTGATTCGTCATTTTTTAATTTTTGAATTTATCACCGGTTCGGAAGGTAAAGCTACCGAGAAGAGCCAGCAAGAAACTCGACGCCACATTTTTAGAACATTCTTTTTAACAAAATTGTTACAAAAAACAATACCGATGAACAAGTTGCGTATTATTGGACTAAATATTTAAGGACACTACACTTCAGAACGAACATGGTCGACATAGCGAAGCAAAATTTTAATACAATCCGATCCTTTTATTAAACTCTAAAGGAATCCGTTTATTCGAAACGTACTTGTAATTGTTCAACGAATATTACTTTCCAAACGAACGCGTGCGGAAATCGAACGATGTTAATTTATATCGAGCAACTCGTTCTTGTGTCTCGATTAACTTCAAATCGAGTGTGACGGATTCAAATCTGTTAAGAAATATGTAGACACGTTTTTTATGAAATTTAAAACTTATATTCGACACTGTTGGATATTTCTTATTTAGACTGTCCACTAGCTTGCCTCGTTGGTCACGTTGGTTGCAGATGCGACTGCCGATCGGGAGGTTCCGGGTCGAACACTAAAAAATTTTCTTACTTAGATTTTCTAAGTAGTAGTCTGGATATGTGCCCGATGCATGGCAATAGACTCACCACCTATTACATAGTGGGGCGTAAACGTAACCGGTGAATCTTAGGGAATGTTCTGCATTCGTCTGCCTACCTCTTCGGAGATTACAGGCTTGAAGTTACGTTATTTTTAGACTTTCTAGTAGTGGCTCGTAGTCTGAATTTGGACCTGTTTAATCATGGGCTCACCACCCATTCGATAGTGGTACGTAAACGTAATTAGTGAAACGTGAAAACTACACTCCCCTGCCTACCTCTTCAGAGATTACTTTCAGGAAGGTACGTTATCTGTACATATTTTAAAGCTATGGCTGCGCACTTAATCATATCGTACCGAGAGAAAATCCGTGAACTACACAAGTGTAAATAAAAGATAAATAAAATAATGGATTGTTTTTTGACGATCTGACCATCCTTACAAATAGTTAACAAGTTCAATTACTGAACGTGCGTGCTAGATAACACAAATTGGATTTTGGAAACGAGTTTCACAGAAATCTTTATTATTATTTTCTATTACAATAACACGAACAAAATCACTGAGTGAAGAATAAATTTTTCCTCTGCGTATTTCTCGTAATACGTTAAAGTGCCCACTGCATAAAAGCATGCCTGTGCAATGCATCTCAACAATAACCAGCGCCTTTTGTCGTGGACTATATTTTATTTAATACAGAAACTGTAGAATTCAATACATAAAAGATCCATCTTAAGAAATAGTAAAAGATATCTCAACTAGAATTCAACATTGAAGAATGTGTATTATTAAAAAATACTCTATACATATAAGATAAAATTATGTGGCTCAATATCTCTTGCAATAATACTGTGTCACATAAAATACTGTAGGTACTCTCCCTAACATCACAAACATGACTGTGGTCCTGATAATATACGCTACATCTTGGCTCTCCCATCCCATTATACCTTAATAACCTCCTAATTATTCGAATGTTATTTGTTCAACTTTAGTTCGGATATACCTACCTTTACAGTTATATTATTCCTTACGGAACACAGTCTAATGGGACAGTAGTAAGCTAAAAAGTGGTCTCCCGAATCGTGACATTGTCGTCATATCAAAAGTACCCGTTTTTATTTGTTCTTTTTTTTTTTAAAAGAAATAGAAGTTCGGAATTAATATACTGAATTAGGATTTTCAATAATATTTCAACTATGAATTCTTACTAATGCTTTGTCATGTTACATAGAGAATACTATATTCTTTTATTAAAAGTAATATGTACTACGAACAAATTTCAATTTCGAATTCCCAGGACAACGAAAGGTACTAGTTATTAGCTTCATGTTAGCCAGTAACAAGAAACGGCTATTACATTAATAGACGACTACTTAATAATAAGGCCTTTAATAACAAACATATATGGCAGAGTAATACCCGACATGATAGATACCTGAATCCTGAAGACTGAATACCTGAAGACTTAATGGCACAAGCCCCATGAAATGAATCGTCTAATTAAAGGATGTAAAATCTTTCATAGTAAACAAAAACTGTTTTTGGGTTCCCCTATTATTTACAATATGACCTACATTTAAAAAAATGTTATACGTCAGAAGCAAGACGGTACAAAAAATTTCTAACGGCTTCGACGACGACTTGAAACTAGATAAACTGGAGCTTAGACTAGGTGTTCAGTTGCAATTAGCCAATTAAAAACTAGATTCATGAATATATTAAAACCCTGATTACTCAGCGGACTTGGAGCTTCCATATATAATTGAGATAATAATGCAAGTACCTCAAATTAGTGTAATTTGCGACATAGGTGGCGCTTTATCGATCAGACGAACATAGGCTCGCGGGAAATCAATTGAGACCAACGCGTCACAACCAACGTTAATACGATTTTCTCTAACTTTGAAAACAATTTTAACTCCTAAGATGTATCGGGTTAATAGAAGGTATTCATTTATAACATGTTTAGTTATTATTGTAGCGTCATGGCAGGTCCTTTACGGCGTAGGCAGAGAACTCTGAGTGTCAAACGACTCATAATTCATACATATTTACGTGTATAAATAGCATAATTTCCATGAGAATATAAAAAAATAGAAAAAGGCTTCACATTAATTTTACATCTAATTCCAGTTGGTCCAAAATAATGGAACGGCTACGTAAATTCGGTTTGGTCCATTGTGATCTGCCAAGTATGATCGACAACATAGCGTTCCTACTGAGGATATCTTTGGTCAACATCGAGAAGACATATTCAAAACGTACGTATGCAATGAGGTAATAACGAAATCGCATCAACGATATCTTGGTGCCCATATTTTACAACGCGGCGCTAAATTGCGATAAAGAAATGTTCGTATGTTTTATTTAAGTAACGTTTAAAACAATCAAAATATTATGGTCGTTGTGGTCATTTCATTTTATTCGGCTCCCCGTTAATTCCCTTCATTGATGTGGCACGACATATTTTTTTCTAATAAATTCCTTAGGAGCACCTAATAAAAACAATTTGGCTTTCTTTCCGATCGAATTGGAATACATTTATAAATTAACAGAAGTAGCATAAGTACCACGAGTCACCACCAAACGAGTATCAGTTATTATTTTCCGCTTTCCTCTGCCTACCCCTTCGGGGATTAAAGGCGTGAAGTTACGTTTACGTTTATTGTAGATAATAATGATATCAAAACATTTACCATACAAATACCTAAAAAGATAATATATCCATTTATTAAAATTATAAGCCATAACAACAATTTTGCATTATATCACATACTCGTATATCCATCAAAACTTACCACTATCAACCGTTTGCATGAAATTGAAATAGTCGACTAAAATTTTGTTTACCCGCTCCGATTACACAGCCGCTTGCTCTCTGGCTACATTTCATTTCGATGTTTCAATAATTATAAGCAAACAAAATATTGGAAATAAGAAAACTATGGATCAAATCAATACGACACTTAATGAAAATGTACAAATAAAATTTTATAAAATATTCTCGAGACATTGAAATGACGAACTTTTGATGAAATTGATATTTGCTAAAAAGATAGAAATATTCAAGTGTATCCGAGACGCTAGAATACTTTTGTTTTAAATAATTTTAATAGAAGATATTCACATTTTCTATCATCTAAAACATCCACGTGTATTACATTTTTATTTCACAGGACTTCCCCTCATCTACTACGTTATAACAATACTCACTGGCGCAAGCTACTTCTACATATACCACGGCTCCATGATCTGGTTCGTCTTCATCAGGTGCCCCGAAACCGGAGACTTGGTCGCGGCAACCGTTATCTTCTCCTTAGCCGCTTGCAGCATGAGTGGTGTTACTAAACTCATTTATATGCGTATTTACAAGTAATTATTTCATATCGGATTATATATATTTCATTCAATGCCTCACTGTTCTAACTGCCGTGCAGATCGAGAGGTCCTGGGTTTTATTCCCAGGTCGAGTGTTATTGAATTTTTGTACCTAAGATTATTAATTGAAATTTTCAGTACTAAGTCGTTTTCTAATAGTATCGCGCAACTTTAAGACATATTCAACAAATTTAAGACATTAAATTAAAGACAACTTTAAGACATTCTACAAATTGCAAATCACCAAAACCGAAGAAGAATCACAGCAGATAGTAAGGACTGAGATATGTGGGACTGGGTGTTATATGCACTACTTACTCCGTAACGGGCTCGACATGACGATATATATGTATTTATCATAACCAATAATATACTAAACAAAACATTATTTTTAGCGAAACAGTTAAGAATATAGTAGACGAATATCTAGTTTTCGACGCTACAATGGAACGAGGCACTCGTTTCTACACCAACCTTCTCAAAACGTTACTGTACGTCAAACGCCGCGCGGTGTTGTTCTCCTTGTATCTGAGTCTAAACGGGATCTTCTACATCGTTATTGCTATCAGCAAGCCTGGAAGACACTTACCCGAAGACCTCATGGTCGTATATGGTAACTAATTTTGCATTCAGATATCATCTTTCCATTTTTTTTATATGTGACATCATACGGTCATACCAGGAAAGTTCACTCAAGACTGATTGGCCAGTCAGATTGACTTGGCCAGTCAGATTGGCCAGTCAGATTGGCCAGTCAGATAGTCTTGTTTACAATACTCGGTGCTTGCGGTATTATGCGTGTGCAGCATTTAATGCAAGGCGCGCGCTCTTATTAATGCAGGTATCGCGCCACTACATGGGAATATAGTACATTCCTCTGTCTACCACTTCAAGGGTTAAAGACGTGATGTTAGTTAAATTTTAAGTTATTTTGATATTTTCCGCATTTAAGCATAACCATATGATTTAATAGGTTTTGAACCCATGTACGAAACACCAAATTACGAAATAGCCTTCATCATGATGACGGCTGGCGTGTACTACGCGATAAAAGCAGAAACAAACACATGCGCCTTCATTATGATCCTGGCTGGCTATGCTGAAGCGCTGTTGCTGGCCTTGGGCGGAGAGCTGGAAAACCTGTGGGACGATGCAAACGCTTTTTATGAAGCAAAAGCAAGAACTCGCGGAATCGAAGACGATGCCAACAGAAACAAAATCACCAACGAATACATCCGTAACAAACTGAGAGATGTTGTAACGAAGCATAAGATGTGTATATATCTGGTGGGGCAGGTGGAGAATATGTTCCGGGGTGCAATGACCGTGCAGTTCTGTTGCGTCACGTCAGGACTGATATCGGAGCTGCTGGGCGGCTTGGAGAACACGTACATTCAACTACCGTACACACTTCTTCAACTGACGATGGACTGTTCCATCGGCCAAAGATTGATAGACGCGAGTCTGGTGTTAGAGAACGCCGTTTACTGCTGCAAATGGGAAAACTTCGATAAGGGTAACCAGAGAACGGTGTACCTAATGTTGCTCAACTCGCAGAAGTCGCTGAAGCTTTCGGTGGGAGGCCTCAGGGTGCTGAGCTTCACTTGCCTCATGTCTGTCTTGAAATCCATATATTCCGCTTATACAGCGCTGCGTTCGAAAATGTAAATGAATATGAAAATGTTAATGCCAAGTTTAAATGTTATTAATGAAATATAGATTTGTATTAAAACAAAAGTCTTATTTAATATGTATGTATACAATAATAAATTATTTTACATTATGCTCAAATTATTTTTTCTAGGTATTTGACCTAGAAATCAGATTATATAGATATGTATAAAAATTGCTATAAAATGCCTGATTCGTGTTGATCGCAAGTGTGACTGCCGATTCTGGAATGTAGACTGCTGACAATGAATAAACTTTATGGGAAGATTTAGTTTTTGTGTGAGTTGACTGCCTCGTTGGTCGTGTTGGTTGCAAGTGCGACTGCCGACCGGGAAGTCCCGTAGAAGAGACCGTAAATTGTTAATGTAATAATTGGTCCGCGGCAGGTCGTTCCACTTGATGGCTTCAAGGCATGTTCCACTCGCTATCATCATCAGCCCGTCTCAGACCACAGCTAGACATAGACCTCTCCCAGTGCGCATTCGCGTAGTCGCGCCCGGTCCTCGTCAGGCTGCATTCAGTACCCTGCAGCCTTTTGCAGGTCTCCATCCAACAGAACTGGAGGACTTTTATTTAATTGTCCATAGCATTTTTGAAATATGACGATTGTGTAGGATAAGCATGTTAGGTTTGGTGCTCTCTGTGAACCTCATAGGGGACCTGGCGTGAAGCCATAATCTTTATTACAGAAATATTAGAAGGAACTGTGATGTAATAGCTAATATTATTGTATAATTACGAAAGGTACCCATAATTATTGACGTACGATGGAATACTGCATGTTATAATTTCAATTATCAAACCATGTTATTTTCACACTTCCATTGATCCACGATAATTGAAGGTAATTAATTGCAGTATCTCGATTTATTATTCATATTTCCGATTCGCGAGCGATAATGACATGTTATTCGTATGTACTTACTATCAATTAATTGTAATCCTAATCTAGAAGGTTGTTTGAAATCAAAGCCATTTTAGGCCAAAATTTTATTAACAATAATTTCAATGTTTTCGAGGAGTTTTATTAATAACACAATTCTGACCGGTTTAGTTTTGGATCTTTCCTGTATCTTTAAATTCAATGTCACATTTGAGGTAGTTTTTAATCGGAGCATTATGTATAAAACAATCGTCCTTCTAATGTTCTCATTTTCTATGATATTCATAAACGGTAAGCTTTAAATAAATCACAAAACATTCCCAATTACGCTTATACGTACCGTTGAGTGAATAAGTACATTATATGTATTTTTCGAGAATATTCTAGAGAACCGGCCGAGCAACTCTCGAATATATTAGCCGATCTTCGAATGGCGACTGCGAATACAATCACTTCGGAAGTCACAAAAAGTACAAAGCCTGGGATCAAAGCTAACCTTACCTTGAGTTGAATGGCGCCTAAAATTGACGGAATTTTATGGAATCGTACGAATTTATGTGTATTTTCTTTATATAGCCTTGTATGTATTTAACTTAACGATCATATTAACTTATTTAAATTCTTATCTGACACCATTTGAATTTAGGCATTTTTGAAGTATACCAGCCCGCACCCTATATTACCGACTGTACGATAAGACTCTATTATATAAGTAATCATAACGCAAATGTATTTCATATACTGTTTACTGTTTGTAGTTCGTAATTTGAAATCATATATACATACTTTTATTCATTATGGGCCAAATATATACCTACATACACTTGTCATTGTAACGAATTGTAATCGTCATTCATTTATTTCTCGACTGCTATCAAGAAAATAGCTATAGTCTATAGCTGCAGAAAATAGCTATTATATAATTCCTTTAGTAAGAGAACCATAGAATAATAATCATTTATACAAGTACAATAATCAGAATAATATTTCTAAGATAAAGAAGAGGCATCGTTTAGAGCATTTTACAGTATACAAAGCGTCTCTGCCACACAGGAATTGTGTCGTATTTAGCTCGTTCTGCCCCAGTTACGACGAACGCAATTATTATTATCTTTCCTTAGTAACATCATGCGTATCGTCGCTGAAGAGGTAGACAGAAGAGTGTAGCACACTCCCGTTACACCAGCTACGTTTCAGACCCAGTGTGGAATAGGTGCTCAGTACATATCCAGACTTCCAGCCACAGCCTGTCTGTCTGCGTCATTGGTCAAACTATCAAAAGATCTTCAGTTCAAATTCTTCTGACTTAAACATGCGAGTGTGCCACACTCCTCTGCCTATTTCTTCGGAAATTGCAGTCGTAATGTTACGTTTAAATGACATGTAAAACGACGTCCTATTCCAGAACGGCCTCAGTACCGAAAGAAAACTCCACGATATTTAAAGGTAACAACGCATGGTCGGATGAAAATTGCGCGTGTACATCTTTATGTAAACGAATTTACAGTATTTTAATGACTTTGCTGGAGGAATGTCGTCATTAGTTCTGTTATTAATATCGATTGGATACATAGCGACGATTTCGGCCATAGATCTTATAAAAACAGACCTGCCACAAAAATATTTCAGGCGCAATATTACTAATAATGTCTAATAATGATGACTAATAATGATGAATGAAGCCTTATATAATAATACAAATTGTTATATTAATCCTTGGTTTTATCTATGTTATTGTTTTCAGTGAAATATGAAGTGAAGTGAAACACAAATAGAAAAAATAGTTTAAAAGATGTACCTATAATGCTTATTTGCTTTTTTGCTTAACATATACCAGACCGTAATTAACTCTACTCAGTGACCCGGAAGTCAGTGGGCTGACAAACTGACTTTTGAGCCGATAGTTGTGGGTCCGTTTACCACTGAAGAGTATTTGTATAATAAATACAAATTTAGCATATTAGTGTAAAATTATTTACATCTGTATATTATTTTTTTGTATATGCAGTGTATTTGAGATCAGTGATCACACACGTCAGCTTAACTTGGGATTTAATTATCTGATCCAAATATGTTGTTATTATATGTAATCAAATGCATTTTACACAATTAGAGGTCTTTCATGATACAACAAAATTTAGACACAAAAAAATCTGCCACCTCTTTGCTTTATTTGATCTATGACTTTATTGAAACAGTCGCCTTTCCTGAAACTACTGCATGTGTGTGTCGTTAGTGACATTTCATACAGTGAATACATTTCCCTTTGGTATCCTTCTACTACTAATAATCCCCACTGCCGTATATTTGTAGCAACAAGAGAGAAAATCTCTCAACGTAAGTATGTGACAAAGTACCCGATGTATGTGGAAACTGTATTTGCACATCGCGCTGGAAACAACATATTTTGGTTGTAATAGGAGGATCAAGAAGAAAACGAATTTATTCGTATTTCAAATTTCTGTTCACACAAACGCAATCGCACAGCCATATTGTTTTGTTTGCTGATTAATATATCACACTATGCATATTGGCAATAGCCTCACCATCGTATTCCATAGTGGGACGTAAACGTAACCGGTGAAACGTGGGAGTGTTTTCTACTTTCCTCTGCCTGCCTCTTCGGGGATTACAGGCGTGAAGTTACGTTTTACACTATGCATATACTGCACTAAGGAGTAGTGAACTCTCTACATAATATAGTGCTCAAAAGTAAAGTACAGACCGACTGAAAAGCATCAACATTTCGAAGAGGAAGATTACAATCCATAGATAGAAAATTACTTATTGCGTGATTTTATTACGTTACAGATGTTTAAGACAATGTTGGAAAACGTACGCAAGTTTGGTCCAGAACATTGCGACCTGCCCACCATGATGTGGAACGTGAGCATGCTGTTACGAGCGCTGACGCTAGAGACAGACTCGCGACATGAGAACGGTATTCAATACTCTGCCTACAAACTTTTGTATCATCGAGTAACTATATGGTGCTTTGATCATATCACATTCCAACAGAGTTTTCTCTATATTCACAAGATGCTTTTCCTATGTCGGTGTTCACATGAAAGAGGCCAAGACGTAGAGCATTGGTGAATAAATTTGGCTGCTTCGTTGGCTACAGTTTGATTCCCGAGCGCGAAGTCCTGGGTTCGATGCCTGAGTCTAGTAACGTTGGGTTTTTCTAACTGATAATTCCTAGTAGTAACTTAAAATTTTGTATTTCTGCTTTGGGTATCTGGGCGTCTATTAAAAACGGTGCGTGTAACCTGATCAGAGATAGGTGGAGCGTGTTACAGTGATTTATCTTCCTCTTCAGTGAGGTACGAGGGCATTGTTACGTTGTCATACTGCAATTAACTCTCTTTTTAAACGTGTCGGCAGGTGTCCCGCTCATCTTCTACGTAATTACAGCTGTGATCACCGTCTGCTATTTCTATGTGTATTTGATATCCGTGGCCTGGTTTGTGTTCGTCAAGTGCGCAGAAACGGGAGACGTCGTCGCCGCGATGGTGGTGTTCTCCCTTGGCGTCGCAAGCGAAATTGCTACCTCCAAGATGATCTACATGTACCTGAAGAAGTAGGTAGGAACATAGATTTTCCATTACGATCGAATCTAATTGATTTCTACAATACTTCTCATCTTCACAGAGACCTTTTAAATAGAATTATAGAAGAATTTCTGTACCACGATAGTAGGATCGATCCCAAAACTCGGTTTGCTAAGAACATGCGCAAAACGCTTCGCGTTGTGAAGCGACGTGCCCTGGTCTTCTGGATTGTTATAATAAGTAACGGCCTCATATACTGCATCAAGCCTATTGTTCTCCCTGGGCGACATTTGATGGAAGATTCTTTTATATTTTATGGTAAGGATTTTTACATTCTATAAATGCTTAAGAATAATCATTTAGCGAAACACAAAATAAATAAATTTACTAAGTTGCTCTACAATTTACAAATATCAACAGAAGTTTTAAAAAATTATTAGAAATTTATCAGTTCATGATATATGTATATAACGATAATAATGTAAC
The DNA here is from genome assembly GCA_018245875.1 of Mysoria ambigua. NCBI lineage: Eukaryota > Metazoa > Arthropoda > Insecta > Lepidoptera > Hesperiidae > Mysoria > Mysoria ambigua. The sequence continues at coordinate 10,675 of DWEI01000534.1, forward strand.
CGCATTATTAACCAACAGGTCTTGAGCCAATGCAAGAATCACCTAATTACGAAATTGCATTCGGCATGTCAGCGTGTGGCGTAATATTCACTTGCTATTTAACAGCAAGTATAACAGTATTTTTCATTGTCCTAGCCGGCTACACGGAAGCGCAAATTCTGGCTTTGAGCGAAGAAATAAGACGCGTGTGGGGAGATGCTAATGATTATTACAGGAAAAATAATAGCAAGAAAATTGTAAATAAAACTGATTACAAGAACAAAATATTGAATGAATATATAAAAATAAAACTAATAGAGATAATTAAAAGACATGCGATAAACGTTGATCTTTTACAGCAAATGGAGAAAGCAATCAGAGGCGCAATAGGTATAGAATTCGTATTGCTCACAATTGGTCTGATTGCTGAATTGCTTGGAGGTCTAGAAAATACATACATAGAAATACCTTATACACTGATGCAGGTAATGATGGATTGTCTGATAGGGCAGAGAGTAATAGACGCGTGCGTTAAACTGGAGAATGCGATGTATGATTCCAAATGGGAACGTTTTAATTCTGCTAATATGAAGATAATTTTGCTGATGCTACAAAACTCTCAGAAGACATTAACGTTCTCCGCTGGCGGCATAACCGTGTTGAGTTTCACCAGCTTGATGGCAATCTTGAAGTCAGTGTATTCGGCGTATACTACCCTTAGGTCGACCGTTCATAAAAAATGAAACCAGAAATAAATATTAAGCCCTATTGTGCACAGTGCATGTCTTTATATTTCGTGGCATAATTAAATCATTGAAGATTAAATAAATATATTAATAAAATTAAAGCTTCCTTAATCAATAATATATTTTTTGTAATTTTACTTATTATATTACAAAGTATGTAAGTATGTAGGTACATACTTACATTATATGTACATACTTACATATTTAAGGGCTTACAATGGCGCTTACAATGGCGCGAGTAACACCAAATTATGTGTTCTAATAATTATATAAATCTGGTTTTGCATTATGTTATTGTAACATTTTACTCACCCCTGTAAAAGTAAATATGAAAACTGTAGATAGTAACAGAATTCTTTTAACTACAGAATCGAAATAAGTCAGTCGGTTCAACATGGCTGAATCTCCGAAAAAACAAACAATACCCAGGTTTTTATGGGCAGAATTTTTCGTTGCAAAAGGTGCCTAAAGATGGAACAGTACATAACCGTTTAACACAATAGTCTATTTACCAAGTGAGGTAGACTGCGATAGATTCTTTATTAATTAGGAAGACTAAAAGTAAAACTTCCTAACGCAATAAAAAAAATTAAGCGATACGAAAATTTATTATAACGCCACTGAAGTGCGAAAATAACATACGAAACGCGGCACTTAGGCTTCGTACGCTTGCATGTTCATAATAATACTTACGAAGTTACGAATAGTTTGGCATTTTTATTATGCGATGATGATATTATCATATATACGATACGTTTTGTAATACAATTACATAATTTGCTGTATTTTTGTTTATGGGTTCGCCGTACTTCACCTCAATACTTTTCAATGTGCTGTGCAGAGAGAGAGAGTGTTTAAAAACTCAATAGTACATGGTAGTTTCTAACCGAGCAGGCATTATCATCATTCGACAAATTATCCCGGGAACATTCAACAAGAGTAATAACTTTTTTTCATTTAGCACTAGGCTCACGTGGTTGAGCAGTCGCCCCATCTGATAGAACGCGGACGCAGCCTAGAAAGGGCCTGGTACTCTTGTATTAAATAATCCCTAATAAGCTTAAAAAACAGTCAAATCTATATTCAATCAGGCTGATATCAATTCAGTTAGGAGCAGAGTAGGATGATAATTAAAATAAACGGAAAGGAGTTTAACAATTATAACTCGTAGCGTTGTAACGAATGCGTCCAAACTAATCAATGAGGCGTCATCCTGTTATAGATATGGATCATTTATCGTAAGCATCCGGCTGTATGCATTTCATGATAATCTAAAATTATCCACACCACTGACATATTGGGGGAAGTTATCTGGTTATTTGGTGGTAATTTGGTGGTTAGTCTCGCAGCTGGACTTGTATCAGATGCCCGCAAGCCGGTCGCAGTACCACACCCAAGTCGAGCTCCATTTTATCAGCTTCAGATATAAACACAAGCTCCCTCACGCTGTGCGCAATGATCGTCTTCATTATTGACATTCCATATTTCTTGCCTGAAGAAAAAAAACTGTATGGTTTTATTCTGTTTAAATTTGTGTGGTTATCAATCCTCAGTAACAGGTACCGACCTATGCATGCTCGTTTCCCGCTGCTGAACGCGAGCAGCCCTCCCAGAGGTACGTCGTCTGACAGCCATCGCTCCGGCCGGAACTCCTGCGCATCCAACCCCCAGTAGCGCTCCAAGCGTCCCGTTGCAAACATGTTGATGATAATCGGCACACCTTTCGGAATCTTGCACGACTCTAGAAATAACAATATGAATACATAGACATATTTGGCAAGACTCACACATAACGCTGTAATAAGAAACGATGCAGAGCCAATACTACGGTTACTGGGCAACTCTTAAATTGCATTGCTACAAAGGATTGGAAGAAACGAATTGTTAATGACCAGTTCAATCAGTACTTGTTAGTATGAATTGATTTAGTACTAATTAATATCAGTCACATTCGAGTCGGTTACAGACAAGTTAATAATCTTGACCACATAATGGTTATTTCTATTATTGACGTGCACCGGCAACCACACCTTTCAGACACAAAATGTTTTGCACTCTCCACACTCACGGAGCCGCAGCTCTTGATCCGAGAGACGCATGACCGCGGGCGCAGGCGGGAACAGCCTCAGAGCCTCACGTATAACGGCCTCGCAATACGTCATTCGGCTGAGGTCTTCCTTCGTCACATCACGCTCGCTCTTACCGAAAACCGCTTTCATTCTGTTTGTCAATGGTGTCAGATGTTATGTTGCCAATAATAATAATATGAGCTTATTTGATATGTCTGAACGTCACTCTTGTACAATTCGTTTCAGTGCGAAACGCGATTTGTTTATTAATAATGACTATATAAATACAAGGTTTATGCTACTAAAGACAAAGACACATATTTCTAGAAGACTTGAGAAAGCTTACATTTTGGTACTAATTTGGAATTTAATTTCCCCTGTGTAATATCACAGTCATTCTTTGAAGACTGTAAATATTTAAACCACTGCTTATGGATAGCATTTGAAGATTAAAAGTTCATTTAATTTTCTTATTGTTTCTCGGTAGAGAAGCATATACGTCCCCCGAGATAGCAACAAGAGTGTGAGATCTATTAACACATCTATGCATTGCGTTGAACACTAAATATTGTTGCAATAATCACTAAAAATTACTTTTGCTACCGAAGAATCTAGAAGTCACGTGTCGTTATGGGCCAATCTAACATGTTGAAGTGTCTTTAAAACCGAGAACATTTTAGTGACTTGCCAACAAATTTTCATATTCTCATATTTGAGTACTCTTTAATGCTAACGCACAACCATATCCAGTTTCATTTGTTCTTACAATGGGCACTTACTCATCATATAACTTATCTTGTACATCTTTCTTGCAACCGATCATCAAGAAAGTATAAAAAAGACCAGTCGCAACGGTTTCCTGTCCGGCCAGCATGATTGTGTCCACTTCGTTTTTGATCTGTCGGTCGGTAAATGTCGGATCATCTGCGTTCAATTCGAGAAGAATATCTAAAAACGATTTGGGTCCATCTTCATTTGCACCTGTAATAAATATTATCTTAGTCTATTAGTGATTTTATTTAAACATAATGCGATGATAACCCATAGTAATGCAAGAAAAACAATTAAAGTTTATGATATTAAAAAAAACTATTGACCGTCATCGTCCTCAACAAATCGGTATATCAAAACCTATATATTTAAAAATTATTGTAAGTGTATTCGCATGTCGGAATTTTTGTGTTCTATAAGATATAGGTACCATGTTCCATAATATTATACAATTAATCTTTTAATTCAATTTATTTATAAATATCGTCACCAACCCTTTTGCCATTCCAGTCTTAAGCATAGATCTCCTTTCAGAAAGAAAAGGGCTAACAGCCCTAGAGGATTCGTTAAAAAATTTTGATTTATTGTAAGTGATACCTGAGTTATTATTATTCAATTCATACACTTCTTTTGATTTTTTACAATCTCGTCTTTCTCTCAATATCTGAAATAAATCATATATTTCATCAGATTGCGTTTCCATTTCATAAAATCCGAGTAGCAGTGATACATTTTATTTCCCTTATTAAAGTCGCTTTTCGTTTCTTTCGTAATTTTATAGTTTAAAACATTATATAAGTCAAGTTCCATTTTATAGAATTCAGATAGTTAATACACATATCAATGTCTAAATACTTATTTACGAGTACATAAATAGCTTTGCACCCAGTCACAAAACAAACTTATATTTGGCCTTTGGAAATTAAACCTAACAACATCAGCTCAGCAGCCAGGATTGCTAAGCACTGAACACCTTAAGGGCAAATAGATAGTATCAATGTAGATGAAAATATTACGATACCTTGTCAGACACGCTGTGCAAATGCTTAACACATTTGTCCATTAGCCTCTTAGAGGACGTTAGGCGATACAAACAGTCCGGGTGCATTAAGATGTTCGCCCCTCGCACTAGCAACAGGTCCACTGTCTTGTCGAACGCTTTATAGTACTCCTCCGTGACATAACTCTCAGCGTCCTTGGGAACGCCGAGGGCTATATCTGGAACATTGAAAATTAATTGGTAAGATGATGCTCGTATGATTCTCGGTAAGATGATAAAGTTATTTGGTAAGATGATTCTCGTTCAGAATTAAATTTGTATATAGTAAACTCTGTGGTTAAACAATGAAAATGAATTCCTGAGTTCTAACAGATAACAGTATATCATTAATAGTTACTGCATATAGCCTCCAAGGTGATTACAGCGAGGTGTTTCTCCTTCATGTCGAAGGGCGGCTGCCCTACTTCCTTTTTCAAGCACTGAACCAACTTCCGCGCTTGATAATTGAATGTATTTTGAAATCCATCCACTGCGCTTGAAGAGAATGCACTTGCCAGAACTTTTATATTCTTCCTCCAAACCGCGCCTGAATATTATTAGCAATTTAATTGATTTACATCATATTTATTGTCGCCATGTGTCTTAAAAGTGCTAAGTTTTAGTGGCGACACCCGCGAACTAACATTTGCGCACGAGCTACCGGCGATCGAATCTCGGGCATAGGCGAAGAGGACGTACTCTCGGCGCGCGGGAAATAATACTATATGTTGGCTTACTACACGCGGTAACTTATGTAATTAAATAATTCCACATTTCTTAGGATAAATTCTATTTGGTACGACAGTCTAAATGAATGAAAATAACAGGTTTGTTGCAGCCAGCCACCATCATCATCATGATCTGTAATTTCAGTGTTTCAAACTGAGTATAGTTACCAGTGTAATATGTTCTATACAAGTTCAAAAGACCGCCTACCTGGTGCCGTTATCAACCCGTCGCCAAGCCAGGGCTTCCCGAAATTATAAAAATACGGTTTCTCAACAAATGTACTGGTCACGGCTTTTATATCTTCGAGGTCGTGTACAACTGGAATTGTGGAATTGTGTACGTTAAAAACATTTTTTAAAACTTTAATAACAATAAATAACCTCATCTTCTAAACATAATATTTTAATAATCATAGCTCTGAGGTAATTTCATTCCTAAATGTTATTTCTAGTATGTTACTATGCTTCTTCTTCAGTGAGCATAATATGCCCATAATCCCCTCGCTGGCATGCAGGCAAGGGATCGCGGAACAGAGTCCCTCGCACCGCCTACGCTGCTACCTGAGGCGGTCAGGGCAATTAGGTGTAAGAACCAGTAACGCCATACTAATGTAACATCATCTAGCGAACCCTTTTTACACTCAGAAATTGTTCTTCTTCTATCTAGCCTCCAATAGTACTACCCATAAGACACCGAGTCCTTATAATACCAACCTAGGACAGGATTAAACCCAGCCCATATGACGACGGGCATCTTTTTCTCCTCCGCCAGGGCAGTTATCGCATGCGATAAATTTAACATATCTGGAAAGAAAAACTCATGAATTTTAGTAATCTATGATTTTAAACCAATGAACTCTTTATGGTTGGTAGTAAATTATAAAAATATTTTAATACAAATACATGTCCAGGTACTTGTCTTCATCAAACAAATATCTATTCTGGGTGGGAATCGTACCCCAAACCCCCATCGCAACAGATAGGTTCACTAAACACTGCACCAACCAATCAATTGGAATATCGTTCACTTATTTACGATTGCTGCAGCAATAAGCCTTGTTAAGACAAAAAACGCTATCGGTGATAGTCCTCCAAAAATAAAAAAAATATTTCCTTTGAAAGAGCAAGACTGAAAAGATAATTGCAAAATTGTATACTGATAACAGGCTGAAAATATATGGACCTCGTAGATACTAAGTACTTACCTCTTCCATTACCGAAAAGAATACGGTAGTTTCCAAAGAATCCCAGCATGGGACACGTGGGGAAGTCCGCAAGGGACCGCCACACGTGATCATGCCACTTGACAAGTATACGTCCACATATCAGCAGCAGAATAATGCCAAGTAACAACGTCAGCATCTGATGCAAATAGAAGGCGGCCAATGTACGAATTATTGTATGTTAATTACATGTAATCGAAACCTCAAGATTTGTTCAAAGTTTAATGATGTTATTGAAACTGTATAGGATTCACTTCTTTAAACTTTTCATCGTTCACCGTTGAAGTCGAGTCTTATCTCAGAGTGGAAAAGGTAAGACCAGTAATCCGGAACGCTGGCCAAGTGCGCGTTAGGAATTCTTTCACGTTGTGGAAAACATTTTGAAAAATATGCAGAATTACCTGCAATTTTTTCCTAAGACATTAAAGTTGACGATATAGACTTCTAAAAACTTACATTATATGTTAAAGAAAGAGTACCACTAAAGGATTTGAATCTAGAATATATCCCAACTGTACGTTTCTATGTACTAAACTGTTGCTTGTGTAATTCCAAACCAGTTCGTGAATGTACATAACTATTTTGGAGGAAGTTAAAATAATAAAATATGTTATAAAGACAAAGTGAACGGCCAACGGATAAGTGGCAATGAACACTACACAGGTGGACATTTAACACAAACCTTGTAATATATTTTGAGAACAGAAATAGTCGTATCTGTATGTCGTTGATATTAGTTGTGAATAGAATTATTAGTAAATTAGTATTCATTGGTGATGCGTCTAGGAATAAGAGTACGCATTTATCGGTTTCCAATCTAGCTGTACATAAATGTAAAACTAATGCAACTCACAAACAGGAATGGTCGCCACTTAAATTGAAATGTATAATAGTTACTTATCATTTACCTTGTATTCTTGTATACAGATGTCTGTTTTATAAGTATTAAAATGTATATAAATTGACAACCATGTACAAAACTCCACAACTGAGTACACAAGGTATAATAATATTTGTATTGTCAATGCAATCACGACTTAGCATGCAACGCTATTTATATCACAGTACAGTCGTAAAGATAAGTTAGAACACGAACACCACACAGGGAAGTTATATAGAGAAATGAATTTTACTGAATCGAAAATATCAACCTATACAGGAGATTAACACAGGATTCCTATACGAATTAACGAACGAATCAATCAATCAATCAACCGTCTGTGGATTTTCATAAGAAATAGCCTGTAAAAACAGGAATTGTGTCTAATACATAACACTATAGGTTTCTGTAAAGAAACACTAGTAAAACTCGTAAAAAATTGTATAACTACTATTTTGTATGAAAGTACACAATCCTGTGCTCAATTTTTCATAAGTATTCGTCCTTTGTAAATTGATTTCAAGATTGTATGCTTGGAAAGGAAATGAAAAATAAAATAAGTGATTACAAAATATGCTTATCGCACAATCATTTGTTCTGAGTGAGAATCGAACCCACGATCTTTTGCCAGCGGTCAATCGGTCACTAACCATTGAACCTACAAAGTCAACCAGAACAATCCAGAACTAACATTAATACAAGCACGTGGCAATAACTACAGAACGTTTAGTAGTCTAATTATTGTCAATCATCTCATGGCTACTCATAAACAATCATTAAATAATGACGTGACATTATATCGACATTCGTTCTATAATGATATCTTGTTAAGAAATTTCAATGAATTACTGTACTGGGATGTATACAGATAGTATACATCTAAGCATGTCAAGAGGACACATCATATAATAGAAAACAAAATATTTTGTAGCGTGCTTAAATACAATAAATACTACGTTATATCAGGCCTGAAATCCCCAAACATGTAAGCAGAAAAGTATAGTACATTCTAGTGATGTAACGAATATCACTTTTTAAAGATTCGCGAATGCGAATAAGAATGCTAATAATTGCTACCGACATTCGCGAATGCGAATATTGAGTTTTTGATAGAAAATTTCATAGAAGAATTTGTTTTAGATTGTTTTCATTGCATTAAATATTTTTTGTTTTTAATTTTTAATAAAAAAATCATTCTTTAGCTTTATTGATCAAAGTTAAATAAATAAATAATGTCAAATTATAAAATGAAAATTGATAATGTGATCACTAGGTTGTTCCTTTTAGTAGTATTAAAAACATAAGAAATAAATGGATTTTGATTTTATTAACTTTTCCTTCTAATATGTGTATTTACAAAACATTGGAATGCGAATGCCAATTTGGAAAAATATGTGAATATTCGCAAATGTAATGCGAATATTCGTAAATGCGAATACGAATTTTCGTTACATTACTAGTACACTCGCATATTTTACCAGTTTCGTTTACGTCTCACTATGGAATAGAAAATGAGTTGACTATGAAATAGAAGTCTGTAATCCCCAAAAAGGCAGGAAGAATGTGCCTATTTACTCTTTTATGTTGTTTTTTTATGACTGCCTCGTTGGTCGTTTTGGTTAAAAGCCCGACTACCAATCGACAGGTCCGGGTTCGAATTCCGGGTGGAACTTTAGATTTTGATTTTTATTCGCCGTAACAACTATTTAATTTTAAAACGCTCATTTCATGCAAAGAGATGCGCTCCAAAGTTTGAAAACCAGGATTCCGGCAGTAGGAGGGCTCATCCTAAGCCAGAACACGACGTCTGCGGCGACACCTTAGTCCTTAGAAACAGCAAAACATTCCCTGAGTGAGCTTAGACTGGTGTTTCGGCCCTGCTCAGTTCTTAGTTCTAACACAATTTCAGTTCATGATTGTTCACTATTTATCGTTAGATAAGTTTCCTGTATATTTCATATTGCATAAAAAAAATTACAAGTCTTATGATATTGATAATAAGAAAACATATTAGATTAAAAACTGATATATCGAAAAACACATTAACAATTTAACAAATTGATTGTCTTTGAGTCAACATAAATTGTATATAAGATACAAATAAAATAGGTAACTCCGTCGTTCCGACCTAGAAATGGATTTAATATGATGTTTATTGTTTCAGCAACGATATACAAAAAAGTAAAATCAACAATGTGTTCACATGCTTCGCGTTATTATTCAAAACACAAGCTAAATTCAAAATGCCAGATTGTGGATCTTTTTTACTGGAAAATAACAGTTGTTACGGAATCCCAATCGTCAAAGTATGCAACAATCATCCACAAACGAGCTTCTGCCAATTGTGGGAACAGACGAGGGAAGTCTCCGTCGATTTGATTTCCTCAACCTTGCTCCTCATTTTGTTTCTTAACGTTTACTTTATCTTCAACATTGTCCTTATTTTTCTAATAATATTCAGTTTTTATATCTGGTTTGGTTTTTTCATTACTTTTGCCGAATTGAAATAAATAATTGATGTTTCATTTATATGTTGTTACTGCATCAGAGATGTATGTAAAATGTAAGAAAGCCAAATTTACCAGAGCGTACTTACATTTAAGGTAATGCGAACGGTGTGGGGAACAAACAAATTGTATAACACCATACCCTACTATTCAAATAATTGATTGAAAACGTACGTATAAAGGTAAATAGAAATTTCGCATCACTTGTTTGAGTCCCGTGGCCATTTACGAGTAAGGGTTAACTAAAAACAGTAATACGAGATAACCAATTCGACAATAATATTGAAGTAATATAAATATATTACTAGTATTTATTTTTAACATCACCGCATGAAGGTAAACTTTGTTTCTCTACAAACACGTTTGTCGTCATTATTGTGTAACTGTACTGTGTTGTATTAGTAGATTTCGGAAAAAGTTGCTTATAGGATACAATTAGATTACCTCTCGTTGAAGTTTTAAGCAATTTTTCTATCATTCTCAATTGTCGTCGTCAAATATAAATTTAGTATATAACCGCTGAGAACTGGGGGATCGACTGTCACTCCCGCACCAGACCGTAGGGAGGCAGGACTGGCTGAAAACCAGCGCTGCACAGGAGCCTTGTCCTGCG
>DWEI01000535.1:0-21226 GCA_018245875.1 Mysoria ambigua
GTAGTATCGTAATATGTATATATTATAATAACCGTTTGCTAGTTCATCTGCGCTTCACGTCTAGTAGCGTTGGTGTGTTTTGCGTTCAGAATGTAACATGCCAATCTAGTTTGAGTGTTCGGGGAATTTTTGCTATTTTAAGAACGTTTATAGGTTACGAGCTGCGTTAGGTATGTGAAAATTAAAACAGTTAACATAATGTTCGTGCGTGTACATGTAAGCGTGGCTAGAAATGTTATATTCGATGCGATAATTGTAAAACCCGCGTACCCATCGTGGACGTGTAAGCGATAAAGGAAAAAGTTGATTTTTTTGAATCAGGATTTTTTAAGTCAGATCTGCAAGGATTTTTCACACCCAGAGTTCTCTGCCTTCAGTAGTTGCAATATTAATAATGCAGATAATTCTTAATGTAAGACAACACAAGTGCCATATATAGTAAGGAAGCGCTATGGTCAGAAAAAAACGAAATTATTTTAAACCGAAACTTCACAAGAACCCTTATTGTTTTCTCTGTAAACAATGAAATAAATATCACATCTAATTAAAATTAAGAATCAGTTATTTTATTTCAATCGCTTGACTGGGCTCTCGTCACAGCGAGGTGGCACCGGTCCCTTGGCCCGACTGGAACCACCAACAAACCATTAGATACTGCAATAAGTGGATAATGTCTCGGGTCCAGTTTCCATGAAGTCGTGGCTGGCGGTATTTCCAGGTAGGAAAGATTCGTAGGTACAACCGTGAGCGCAAGTGCAAAGCATAATAGCTTGTGCTCCAACAATAAGAGCTCATGCACAACAATGAACTGGATTATCTTTTCTATTACACTCCAATCGTCGGCGGTTGGAACGGCACTCGAAGAATTTCAATTTATACATCTGTTCGCTTCCAATTATAAAAGTTTCAAAAGACCCGATTAATATTTTTTAATAACCAAATAAATTATTTTTCTGCGATTCAGCCTTACAAAGTGCTTATGTGTTAGGTACGTTAGCGAAACGTTGATTTATAAAATGCATCCAGTATAATTAATACAAACCGTGAAGAATGAGCGGTTTTGCAAGACACATCATAATATGATTTATTTAAAGCATAGACAACATAATCAATATTTAAAGGCGATAAAAACCATGAGTGCATAATAAAAAACAAACTAGTAACGGACGTGTTAAAACTCGCGAATAGTCCATTAGGCGACGGGACAAGTTATGTGTTAAAATAACATGTGAATACGCGCCGTGGGCGAAGTGGTGGCTCGTCATTAAGAGCCATTCACGTTGAACGACAATATTCTTCATTTGCGTGCCGGTCATTTACCGTATTGTGACTTCTGTAGGTTTTCCAACGCGGTGCGCACAGCGCTAGCGGGTGCTAAAATTACTTTTATTTAATTATACCAGCACATATTTGAAGAGACCATACATGAATCATGAATTTATTGTACTCATCTGTAATGTATACATTTGTTTTTTTTTTCATTATTTTATGCCAATAATTGGCACAATACATAAGTGCACTGAAATATGACAATTAACCTTACTGACAATAAATTATTTTACTTCATGCATACATATCATGTTTTAAATGGATCATTTAGAGCACTTTGTACAAGCTTTTAAAAACAAACGAGATTTAAAACACGAATATACTATCGGAAAATTTAAAAAAAATCTAGTTTAAATTGGTTACCGTTCACATAAAGGAATTTTAAGTGGACAACATAAAACAGGAGCTATAATATATATCACAATTTCATCCATTAAAACGTTCGGTTTCGCCAAAAAAACAACCTTTTTTATTGCCAACGAAGAATAAATTTTATTTGAGATAACAATGTAAAATTAATTGCGAATTTAAAAGCGCATGCATTAAGCGGTGAATTCTGGGGCTCGTAATTAAGGAACATTCACGGCGAAAGACAATATTCTCGTTTGGCGCGCAACTGACACGATGTAATGTGCATCAGGCTTTAACGGACAAGTTGTTTCATATTAAAAACAAAATCACCGAAGTATCAATTTATAGCATTGTAAAATTCTTTGATTATCCACTTTCTCTATACATATTTACATACACATCTTCACGCAAGGTCTCTAAACGGGTAGGCAGAGAGCACCGGGTGCCAAATATCTCTACCCTTACAGATCTGCCGCGCTTCTAATTTTCTTCTTTTTTTTCTATCCTTTTCATCACTCTCTTCATATATACACGCCTATAGGACGCTACATAGGACTATAAGATCCATCGATCAGCAATCGTGTTTGCAACGATCAAATGCGTTTGATTTAATGCAATAAAGAAGCTCTACCAAGGATAGATAATGCTAATCAAATTATGTCAAGCTAATTTTAGCAGTAAAAGCTCAAAAGCACATAAAACTAAAAGCAAGCAAGGCGTACAGTGGCCTCCAAATTGGACGATGCAGAGTTGTGTGCAACAATGGCAGATTTAGAACAGAGCCGAATTTACAACAGTGTGCAATTATCAAGTGTGTTATGGACGAATGCGGCGCAGCTCTTCATAAGGAAACGTTCACAGTGCAAGATAATATACTCATTTGGGCTCAACTAATGCGGTGTGGCGCGTCAAAAATAATGTCTATTTGTCGTTTATAATAATAATAATAATAATGTATGTTAATTAAAGGTATGGATGCCATGGTTTTTAATAACATTTCTATCTTACAAACATAATGCGCTACTTCTACAAAAATAATCTATTTTATATGAGAACATCTATGAGGTCATTATCAAAAATATTTACAGAACGTTACTTACTACAAAAGTTCAAATATATATTTGCTTAATATGTTACAGACAGTGTGTAAAAAGATAGTTATGTAATTTCACTTTTGTTTAGAAATATGCGAAATACAAGCGTATCGAATGATCAAGTGCGAAGAGAACGGCTGAGTCAAGGTCCCGCTTTAAGGCATCGTTCACACAACGCGATGATACTGTTATTTTCGGGCAATATCAATATCGGTCAGCCTGAAACTGCCTTAATATTCTTACTCTTTGTAGAGAATATTATGCTGTATACAAGAGTATCAAATAAGTGAATACGTATTTTAAAATTGTTATTGTTATTGTACATCATGCCAGGACCTTTAAAGGGTGGTCAGATAAACAAATTCCAAATATGTATCTCAATCCTTTCAAACCTAACATGCTTCCTCTATATTTAAATAAAATTAGATAAAAATGACAAATCTATAATCGTCACAGATATTTAGTTCCATATTTAAATATTTTTATACTTTGTTGTACGATTACTAACTGCACAGTCGTTTATGGACCAGGTGTAAGAGTTACAAGAAAAAATATTTTACCTCAGCTTACGACGTCTTCTTCATAAAAGAAAGGGATGTATTAAGTATATCCATAAGTTATGTGATTGCTTTTATATTAAGTGACTTCTTAAACTAGAAATATATCACCTTAGTTAAAATATAACATACAATGAGCTTGACATCATTCGTGCATTTCACCAGAAGGGTGGGTAGAGGAGTGCAGTATTGGCACGATTCACCAGTGATATGCTGCGGCCCATCATGAGATATAGGGTGAACCTACTGCCTCCTATACGCCTGAAAAAAAAATGTTTATTAAAAATATTATAACTACTATTATTACTAGATTGTTGCAAATTAAAATATATTGTGATATAAAATGTTCATCAACTTTATGGCACGGACATCTTTGTTATACAACAATGCCAAATTATCGAGAGCAACGTGGGCGAGGTGCGGGACCAGTCATTAAGGCTCATTCACAGTGCACGACACTATTCTTCGTTCACGAGCTGCGGCGGTGCAGTGTGTGCGTGCCTTAATTGTCCCTTGTTCGGACATCCCGTGCATAAAATAGAGACATAACAGATGTCCATTTAAAATGGCTGTACTCCTAAAGGTCTGTATGAGTCCTCAGATTCATTCTAATTCTCGGCTTATGATAGCTCCCGCCGTCGAAGAATGAATACTGTATATTAAATAGAAAAAAACTTGCTGCCATTTTTTATGTTCCAACAAATGTTTCTGCGCCTGCTCTAATAAAAAAAAATCTATATCCACATCCATAGTTAATACTATTTAATTGATACTTACTTGTTACAAAATAACATCATTTTTATACCAAAATGCCATTTAAAAAGGCGCATGTCTATGATTGCATATACCTTTTGTCTATGTTTCCTATAAAATAAAGAATTAGGTCTTGTTTTATCTGAAATCCGATTTAAAATGTCCTTAGGCATTTTATCTTCAAAAATATGACAATTACCTTACTGGTTATTGGTCTGTGCGCTTGCTGTAGGAAGACCCATTTAAGATCAGTTTATAACGGCACAATTTTCGTAATAAAGCCTCGGTATCTATGCTCTGACTCACCGACTCACCGATTACCACATTATATTCATGTAGTCGTAATACCCATGATTAATAAGGTCCATTAACTTTAAACAAAGATTAATTTACGAACGGATCGCGCTCCGAACGCTGATCGTACGATTCTGCCCGTACCATGAAATATCACGAACTCAATATTTCATTGAACGATAAAGAATCTCACGGGTAATGGCACAAACAATAAATATTATTAACGACACACTAATAAAGAATTCTAATATTAAATACATTTCAAACGAACGTACATTTGTAACCGTCATCGAGTTCGAATTTCAAAATCTTGCAACGGAAAACTTACTTATAAATCCGTGGTATAATTAATCTAATACGGTAATCCTCGGAACGATCGTAAATCAAACTTTTAATTACACACACCAGTGTTATTATTTTATACAAGATAAAATTAACAGGTCATTTAAAATGTTACCTAAGTGCCACGCGTGACGTCAAAGAACGTAAAATGAATGACGTTCGCAAAAAAATATCCGTTACACCAATTTGGCTATTCATTTATTTACGTATGTACATTCAAAATAGCTGTTATGTGTAAGCGAGACACATTTACATGTGTCAAGGATGGATCTAACGTCACTAACAAACAGAATGTTCGAATTTTATCGGCCACGTGCTCTTCGAATTCTATTGTACTATAGGCAATGAATTTGAGCGGTCTATCATAATATCCTAAATTATATTTGCCATGAGTTGAATAAAAAGACCGTTTCTTGACCATACAGTTTGACCTAAATGGGGCACCTTTATAATTTTTTACAGATTTTACCCTTGCGCTGTAAATGGTCGTGATCAGTGCATGCGATCCAAATTCAAGAATATTTATTATTTATAATGAAAATATAAATAGGTAATAATGTCATAAACGGTTGTGTGTATAAACATATTTACATAAAATTGAATAATTTACATATAGGTCAGACATGGGTATAAATTGCGATTCACAAATCATCAGTAAATTTAAGTGTCAACGTTCCGATTTTGGTAGTGAGACCGCTAGGAGACAACTTTTACTGAAGTTTCTGTACTCAACCACAAACTGTTGATTTTTATCAGTAAACAACAGTTACTGAAACCCGTTTGTGATGGTCTGATTCATGTTCTTACAGAAAGTGTGTTTTAAAATCTGTTCTATGACAGCGCGATTATGCATACATGCTTCTAGCTTACCCTATTATGGTATGTTAATATGTTGTATGCAGATAGAACACGTTTCATTACGATTTCTCCCATTGACACACTATTACTGAAGCAGTATTACTGAGATGATATTACTAGAGCAGTATTATTGAGTCAATATTATTGAGACAGTATTACTGAACTACTTAGTATTATTCAGTCAATATTACTGAAATATTATTAGTAAGCCTGCTAATTCTTAGAATTAACTGGTTGAATTTACTGTAAGACTATCCCTAGCTACTAGGGTTAAGACTATAACAAAAACACACTTGGATAGACTAACTTTGCAAACTAAGTAATTCATTTTACATTAGAATATTACAATAAACAAACTTCAGGTGGCTTCCACGCTTGCTACAAAAATAATAAATACTATTATAAAACTATAATAAATAGACTGAACATTAATTAGAAATCATCTTTTTAATTATTAAAATTACATTAGAAAGGTGCCGGTGGTAAGGGACAAAGGTGCGTAGGGCCCACCTGCGCCCGCACTGATCGATCGACGCTGAGTTAACCAGATAATGCTGGCAACCAAATTATCGTATCCTACTCCGACCGTCCCTAGCTCCGTACACCGGGCATGGAACGTGTCAGGTTATATCCGATGCTAAAACGATAAAAGGTAACATCACGCCTGTAATCCGCGTAGATGTAGAAATGTAGTACACTTCCACAATTCACCAGTTACCCATACGTTCCTGTCTATAACAGGAGGTGAACCTAATGTACATTGGCCACTACTAAAAATTTCATCTAGAAAGTCCAAGTTACATTCTAAGTTAGAAAAATCCAAGAATACAGCCCGATCCGGGATGAAAAGCGAGGACCTTTCATAAGGAGTCGTGATTGCAACCACTCCGGCAACGAGACCGTCAGCAGAAACATCAGGTCTACAAAAATATTAATATTTCACACACGGTATTCTCTATGTACCCGATAATGGATCTGGAGTAATGAATTTACCGTAGTAATAATTAATGTACGAACAAAATGGCAAACATCGTTAATGGTGAAAGATGTTACTTTTACTACATAGAGTTTTAAATATTAAAAATATTTCTAGCATTTTAAATATACGTGCAAGTTAGTTTATTACGTGTAAACCTTATATTAAACGTTGTTTCTCTTATAATTCTAATTACAACATTAAATTCTACCGTATTTGTTATACAAACGTAAGGAAATGAATATGTAACTGACTATTAAATAATATGTTAATAATAAATAGAAAAATACATTACTGTATCTGTTCATAATACGTAGTGTATATGATTTTAATTTATTACGTATACATTAGTTACAACCGTTGAAAAACAAGCCGTTGAGTCGCGGAATCGCTCAGTCGCTGAGACGCAGAGTCGCCGAGTTACATTTTTCCCGACGGCCGAACCTGCCGCGTCCGTATCGCTCGTCCGTGGGAATACGTCCCGTACCAGTTCAACAGCCAACCGCTAATTACCGCCAGCTTTTGTCGGGTTAATTGGTAATTTGAAATGTAATGCGCTGCATTCATATCGACCAGCGTGTATCTACATTTAAAGTGACTTAAGATTTCTTGATTATAACTATTGTAATACCTAAATTAGTGAGAAATAGTACAGGTACCTGTTTATCAAAGATCGTTTTAATTTTACATTGAACACTGCGTGTGTCCATTTTGTTAGCGATAAAAAATTAAGCTATTGTTTTTAAACAAAAAAGATAATTATGTTCTGTATGTAACTGATTTGTAGTAATGACTTCTGTTTACATTTTATATTTGCTTGACAGAGTAAAATATGCTAATTCTAGATTTAGTGTCTCAGTCGCACACGCACATAACATTGCCCACCTTCCTTATTAGCCCGTCGTTGCCGCCATTCGACTTCGTCAAAATAACTCACTCCGACTTTATTTTAACTTCAGTATGCAAATGCACTCCAATTAGCGGGGTTTGCGTTCCTTGGTAGGTATTACTCATTATTTCAAGCAGGGATTTTTTCTGCGAGAGCCCCGCAACCGCCGTAATTAACCATGAACGGGCTGAGTCTTTCAGCGTTTGCTTATTAACATCTAATCTTTGTCAGCGTCCGTCGACCTTAATTAATTCAATTAAAGTATTAAGCAGTAGGTGAAGGTTGCGGCCCTCGCGCTCAAATTTAAAAACTTAACGTTCATCGTCGTAATGACGACTCGGCGAGTATACAAGGGGGAGGCGAATTAATCAAATAATACCGCGGAGGTGCGGGACCGGCGCCCCCCTCCCGCGTCCCGCTACAGCGCGACCGCGTGGCTCAGTTGCGACCGAAACGCCGCGAGGGGAGGTGTTGTCAAACCCCACAAAATACACTACTTTTTTCGAAGTTCTCTGTACAGTTTTTGTTTTAAAGTTTCACAAGGAAGTTTTTGTGTGTTTAGCCTTTTGTCCTGTCGAACTCGAAAGGTAGAAGACTGCATTCAGCGGTGTAGTTTATTGAGTTTTACGTTGAGTGTTTTTTTGTTATTGTTGAGTTTTTTTTGTTTGGTGCAACGGTGCCGGTCCGGAGACCGGCGCGGTCCCGCCGAGGCACCGAGCCTGGACGCGCTGTGAAGGGATCCCAAAAGACACAGCCTTTAGGTAACTATTTGGAAGAATTGTAGACGAGTGAGACGCTCAAACAATAACAACACTGCGTCGCGTCGCCCGGAGACTATCACTGTGTTTGTAAACAGACGTTTCTTTTATATTTTGAAATTTTTAATACATTTAATATAATATATAACAATGTTAAAATGTAAAGGAAAAAGACCAAAGGAATGCGCGGCTATTAAAATGCTCGGACAAAATACCACGTGCGCGTGCAAGAGTAACTGGCCGCTTTTACTTAGAAATCAGCAATGAATCGAATAGCGAAGAACAAACGAGTATTATGAGCAACGAAGGCGAGCTAATACTTTTTTTTACTTAAATAAACTATGATTGTTGTTTTTAAACTTGAAAACCTTCATATTTACATAATGAGTGAATAATGTAGCCATGATGACATTAAAACGTTCCATTAAAGTTTGTCGTATAGCTTACACATTACTTATTCTATCGCCAAATTCTTATACACGTAGAAATGACTAAACTCACATTAATGGTTAACACGTATGAGTACTGCTTTAATTATAATAAATATACCTGTATTAATAAGAGCATAATAAATTTAGGTAGCAATTTGTACAAAATTAGAATTATTAAGCGATTTTTAAGATAAAAGGAATTACTTTAAAATTAATCAAAAGTTTAACATATTATCGCATTAAATTAAAATTCAGTTTACTGTCAGTTATTCTGTATTTAAGACGATCACCATCTTGATTAATATGAGCAAGCGTCTAGAACAATGATAAATTTATTTTATGGCCAGGTGAAACTCAATTACAAAGAGATAATTAAACCATCAAGGATTTATTTACTTTGAACATCAATTTTCTTTAAAATAAACCTACTTTTAATTAAAACCTTAACGAAAAACAAATAAAGAAGAGTAGGGGGAGCCAAACCCTTCGTCGAGAGTGCTCAGCGGGATCGGCAAATGAGTGATCGAAATCAGGCTAATTTATAAATAAATTAATGACTGTATAAAAAGGGCCCATTATTTAAAAAGTCACACAAAACATAATTTAGGGAAAAAATAATTATGACTCGTTCCCTACAAACACTGGACATTTCGAGATTATGCGTCACATCATATCGCCCACGCTATTTGCGGCATCGACTAGCCGGCGGAGTCGTTAACGAGTTCAGAATTAATTTTTAAAATATGTCTAAGCAATATTACACGGACCACTTCATTTCATCGCCGGTTTAATTAAAAACGAGTGCCCGCCCCTCCTCTTTTCGGGTTGAAGTACACCCTCCCCGCATGGCCGTCTCGCCCCGCTTATATTTAGATAATTGTACAATCATCTAAATTAATGAGACTCTCGTCCGGTCCTGACCTCCATTATTTCATGTTTATGCTATCCAGCGAGCGGATACTCTGCGACAATTTAATTAAAAAACAGTTTCTGTGTTCGTACAGGCCGTCTGTAACTAATATATATTTGAGAGACATCGTGTTTATTATAAACGAGAATACTGTGATGTAGTAAAATTTCGCTTCCGCACAAGCTGATTCTTTTTAACAAGCAACAAGCGATTGTCATAGTGGTCCATGTTGGTGATTCATCTTGATGCAGATTCAACATTTTTGGAAGATCTATAAAATTAATCTATCATGGAAATAAACCATCAGCCGTGAAAAAGACTACGTATAGGAATTTATCAATAGCGCCAACTTCAAAAGTAATAAAGTTTGGCTCGTAGCTTTTACCGTTTAAAAATTTTTAAAATAAGAATAGGAGGAGGGACACGCGCCAATTTATAGCCGTTTCAGATTAACCTACAACGGCGTTTGTTGCGAGCAACTTTTTAATATAAAAGTGTATATTTGCTTGGGCGTTCATAACTCGCACTGTTGACGACAGTGATAGAGCCGAATGCAATTAAAAGTTTCACTACGTGCGTGGACGAGGCGCCCGCGCGAGCATATCCACCTTGCCTCACCTAATTTATGCCAGCGATAAGCCAACTCGTGTGAGCCAATTAATAACTTATTTTAGGTAAGATTCTCCACGGAGTCTTCAACTATTTTAATAAAACATTCGAGTTTCATTGAAGTAGATAATTGTTACGCGCCGAATATGAGTGTCTAATTAAACAAATTCGAAAACAGAAGGTGGCTGATTAATCAATTTTGTCCAAATAGAACATGAAGTTGACAATTTGAAAACGGAATTGCGCTTTTGATTGAATTAGCGCGCGCTGTCTATCATGCATTCACCAAATTTAATGCAGCAAGCAGCAGTAGATGCTCGGGTAGTGTGGGCAAGTCTCCCCGGAAGGCCCCGGGCGATCTGTCTAATGAACCCCTGCCACCCTCGCAGCCTGATTTATTAACGAATTAAATGCATTCTACTGCACCCTCATGCAAATACACGGTATACGCATGTATAACTACACCGGCGATTAGTACGGGACCCTTTATTAATAAATTAGCCGTTAATCACTAAACCAATTGCAATCTCGTCATTTGAATTAATTACTGTTAGCGGTCGCGTCGACGTGAAAACTTTATACTTACAGATTTAATATTGAAAGTTGTAGATCTTTTATTATTATCTTTATGACGCTGGAAATTTAATTTTTCTCGTTAAAATTCAAAATTTGTATTAACCTATTTAGAACCATTATGGACGAACTTGTCTACCATTTTAGACGGTTTGTAACTGACATATATCGTGTTTTTTAATGGCATTAAATTATATTTTATTTTTTATATTTTACTTAGTAAGTTATGTGTATTGCGATTGTACGAGTTATGAAAACTGGCTGCTATATGAACGCACCCGCACTTATGCCGTCATTCCCTCAATTCATTAATGTCTGTTACACAGTTATAAAGGGGTATCAATAGAAGTACGCTTGCTATGCTAATGAAGCTTGCTTAAAACCATTTGGAATTGGTGCCATGGAAGTTTCGAAAGTTCTTTTGTTATCAATACTTAGTCGACATGAATAGATGTGGATTTCATTAATTAATCGCATTGGAAAGTGACTTTGTTTGTCGCAGATATTGAACTTTTGATAAATTGAAACGGTTGTTGGTTTTTTGTCGCGTCTAAAACACAAGTCGTTGTCTATGCGAGTCATTAGGTGTAAGTAGAAAATTAGTAGTATATTTTGTGTTTTTGTAGTATAAAGGTATCATATTTTTTTAAACATCTACCTACTGGCGTGATATAATGTAATACATTAAACGATATTTTAATAAAATTTTGGGTAGAATTTAATTATAAGTAAATTCTCATTAGAGCTTAATACACATCGTCCTTCACGATGTAAGCAGACAACACTGACAATGAAAGGTAAAGAGCCAAATTTCTCTTTTTATACCAACCATACCTGACCATTAATGTAACAAAATTAACTATTCTAAGGAATTTCACAAAGAAAAGTGATTCAACGCTAAAACGAACAAAAGTTGACAATAATGCGGTTATGATAGGTTTATTGGCTATTTGCTATGCAGGTTATATGCATTTTAGTATTGGGCCCGGAGACCGTCTACTCATATTATTGTTGCATCAATTATTCACCGGCGCCGAGGGACGGGGCCGCTAAATTATTAAACGCGCGTTATAAACATACACCGCCCCTCACTGTCCGCCTGATTCTGATCTTAAACCCATCGGGATAAGAACACATGCTCGTAAAACTTCCGCAGAGTTCCCGATGTGGATTATTCAATAGCAAACTACAGTTTGAACATGATTACAGAATGAAATGTTCTATACTTTCTGGTTTTCGTGAAGTTGTTGATGGATACAGCAGTCGCAGTCGCTGCATGAACTTCATGCTGTTTTGAGTTCCAACTGCCTTTATTAAAGCGAAGCTTTAAGTGATGTGATTTGTATTTTGAAGTTTACATGCATAAGTGTGAGTATTAACATTAGTTTTATTTAAAATAAAGCCAACTCAATGTAAAGACAGCTTCTATTTATTACAGCTGAAATAAGTCAATGCGTGATGTTTTTGTGGTCGTCGTATTTGCTAATGTCCCTGTATCGTATTCTAAGTCAGATAGTGAACCTAAAGGCGCTATATAAGGATTGAATTGAAATTCTCACTGAGTCAGTAGGCTCAGTGGTACACCTGCTTTGTGTATCGTATGCCCTCGCCGTAAGTCGACATCGAGCCAACCGGTTTAGATTACAGGTTATAAGCTACACTAAGTTACCGACAGATACGTTTGGCGGAAACGGATCTCTTTTTAAATATTCCTTATTGTTGTTTTTTTTTTAAATAAATTTACAACGGTCTTCTCTTGATTCTATCTATTTCGTGTCGTGTTTTGATTGTATGAAAGGATATTTGTCACTCTTTGTTTCCTGCCTACCCCGCAAGTAGCCTGGGTTGATCATATAAAAATTAATAATAATTGTACATTGATCATTTACCGGTTTTTACTTGTTTAATACAAGTATATAAATATATACATTATATATTTTTCTTATACATATTGGAATGCCACTGGAAACATATATATGATATTATTAGATAGCGCTGTATCAACATCCTTGTTATTTTTATCAGTGCACGAGTGCTTATTTACAGAACGATTACACAGATCTCGTCCATTATTCCAGGAAGAACCAATTTAAGTCGCCCACTAAAATAAACGGAGCGCCACAGTTTATTTGTTTTGTGAGGCGACATTTTAGCTGCAAGCTTGTTAGTCCGCGTTGGGGATCTGCGGACGTGGTTGATGATAGGAGCGGTATACGGGGGTCTTCTTTGTCCAGTCGATAGCTGGTCTGATCGGTCATCGTGGTGAAAGATTAAGTCGCAATGTCCGGGATGCGCTGAGCAGTAGGTATGTGTTGATATTTATTTAGACATAGTCACCGCTCAGGGAGGCTCCTTACATGCAAGTCATTATACAGTTCTAACAGTTTCAAGGATCCAGCAGATAGTACCACGCTACACTCTTGATTGTGGCAAGAATCTCTTCATAGTCCAGTTGCCTTCTAACCTACATAATTATTTTTGGCGCCAATTTTTCATTTGGAAGCGACCCAGTTGACGCTCCGCGAACGTTTCATGTAACCCGATAGAGTGTTGGATATATAACTACCTATAATTTTTTCGTCGTGCGATATTAAGGAAATTAGAGTGGTATTTACGTTTCGAATAAATCGTCTCATTATAAATTAAAATAAAGAAATAAAATTAGTGGTCATTATAATATTAAATTCAAACGATCTCAATGTTTTCTCTTAATAGGTACACTCAGTCAACGAAACGGTAAATCGCGCTTAGTGTTGCCAGTGCAAGGACAAGCAGAAGTTGGATTCTATTGCCAGACAAATGTTGACAAATTTATGTTGGCGAGATTGTTGCAGGCGAGGGTCGTTAGGAAATTTATCACCTTATTATGAACACTTATAATTTGACGTTTTACCGGTCGTAAACGTTAGTGGCAATGATAATAAAGAAACCCCGTAACAAAGTACTATTCCACTGACGGCAACGTTAATTTTTAATTTTTTTTGCAAAAATTACAATAATATTTTATTATTACAACGCTGAATTGAATGAAAATGTGAAAAAATAAGGTTTATTTTATTATATACAAATATAGAATGTTTAATGAAAAACATTTTTCTTAGACGAGTGACTTATTTCGTCTCAAATAAAATACATATCTCCCACGTAAATGATGACTGTTAAGTATGACTTAATCTGCCAAGACAGATTGTCACGTAATAATTCATAATTATCAGGTGGGATCATCGCTCATTATCAGAATGTTTTCGGCCGCAGTTTCGGCTACTCTGACCGATTCCTTGTCTGGACTTAAAGAACATTCTAGTGAATTTCCCGGTGTGCATGTTTCTTCGTGTTTTCTTTTACCTTTGCATCAACAAGTTTATCTACAGCAATAAATTTAATAACGAACAATTGCATTCTTTAGCGTTTTAACACTTATTAAATTAAATTAAATGTTTTATTGCATTTCGATTAAATACTATATTTCTCCCTATAAAATGTACGCGCTCGTTATAAATACACCCGAGACAAATAAAGACAGTTGCGCCATTAATATTATGATCGTTATAATAGTAATCTTTGTTATGGAATAAAATAATGACTAAAAATGAAGTCGAAACGTGCGGCTGGCCTTTGCATACTTTATTAACTTTGGATCCCAAATTTTCAAAAATATGTAGGTATTTGTGATGCTTTTTAGACCAATGATCTGTTGGACATAATATGTACTTTAAAATGTGGTCCGTGCGCTGTAGAAGCAGGGTTGCCCAAGAAAAATATTCTCTATATTTAAAAAAAAACTACGTTAAAATAGTTCATGTTATTACACTAATTATAAATAGAATTTTATTTTTCAAATAACAAAGAAAACCAACAGAACGTACAGTATGAGAGATCACTGTGCAAATATTAAAATTATAACTTCTTTTAAGTAAAGCCTCTAATTAAATATAAACAGCATGTTTTGTGAAAGAGAGGTAGATTCAAAATGATCGGATTCAGAAAGAGATGAAACAAGTCCTGGCCCATTGGGACCCCACATAAAAAACGTGTTGGAAGTACCTTATTACAATGGATTAAGGTAGAAAATGGATTAAGCTAGTTAAGCTGGTATCACCGCGTGCGGCCAAGACGAAATGCCAGTCATCCTTTTTGATTGTAGAGGGCATTTTGTGTAGTAATTGGTAATAATTATTGTTTAGAGAATCGCTTATTGTATTATATTAACCGGTATAAAATTCATATCATGAACATCGTGTTGATATTCGCCCGACATGTGATGATAATGCTCATAGATTTTTATTAGCCTTGGTGTAGATTACGAGACCACATGAACGCCGGGCAACGTGGATAGGCAATAATTGAAGACTTGTTAATTTCAAATTTTTAGTTCCATAAATTTCACCATTATCGTCAGCCCATTGTTGTCCAATGCTGGGCATAAGCCTTCCCTGAGCGGTTATGTTATATAGATCCCACGCTACGTATTTCATACAGTTTTCAAATTCAGGTTTTTTTATAATAGTGAAAATTACGTTACATTAGAATTACTTAGCAGAGTTTCGAAGTCCCTCCGTTCATTATCATTAGCTAATAATATTAATGACGTAAGAAAAATTGAGAACATTTGTCACTGGTCGCCATAGTGACGGACGCCAAACAACCGGTTACATTTTAAAAACACCGTGAACCTTATTCAAAATAAGAACCATTTTAATAAAACAGATACCTATTCATATGTTAGGTTAATTTTTATATCAAACACCCAGGGCCGGTTGATTCAAAGTATATTTTAATGTGATAAACGTACGTTAAATAATAGTTACGTAGGTTATTTTACGTTCGTTCGTTAAATTAAAAGCGTTGTTTCATAACATGAAAAATGGATTGTCAAAGTTATCAAGTCATTTTATATAATCATCAGAAGAGAGATGGTCAAATAACGACGAGTACAAAACAGAGTCCATTATGTTGTTTAATGTTTGTCTCAGTTACTTGAGAATCAAAGAACGTTAAGCAATGGGTCAACTATCGGTTAGCATCGTCGTTATTTTTTGACTTACGGTAAGAGCAAAATTTTGGACAACGAAGCCATTTATACTTAACTATAGTAAGCGCCGTTGTTAACGTTAATAAGTCCGTCGAGCGGAGCTGAAACACCCGCCCTCAGTATCAAATATTAATCCAAAAACAAAGAGCGAGGTGACGTGTTACCATAGCGACACGCGCCTGGCAGACCCGTTCAAAGACAAAATATCACTCGTATCATAAAATCACTCCTAACATTCGCTACAAATTACACTAAACTGTGTACTTACATAATAACATTAAAGAACGAGGGAAAGACAGAGCCCATATATCACCGGTCGTCATGGCGACGGGCGCGCCAAACAACCGGCGTGGGAGCGTATAAACACGGGCCAAGTGGGTGACTATAGTTGGACTTGTTCTGGCAGGTAAAGACAGTACAGTGTGGAACAGATTACTTATATTGAGTTATTGTTGAATAACTATTACTTTTCAGAATAAGGTATAAAATTATAGTTATGTCAACTATATATAAATGTAATAACCATGAAATATTTTTGTAACGTAACTTCATATCGACTCGAAGATTCGAAGATTGAGCCAGAGGAGCGTAATACACTCCCACCTTTCGAATTGGGTGGTGCGGTTATTCTCAATATATTTTTGCTTTAGAGACTAATGCAGCGTCGCTAAGAGGATGAACTAAAAATTATAATGATCTTGATATTATGTCTAACAATAAGATCATCCTTATAGTCATACGAACACGTTCTCGACATTTCATATTTTCTTTTTTTCCTCGTAACTTGAAGTGTATACCTGCTATTATATTGGAAATTCCTGCGTGGGACTACGCTGTATTATGAGATTACGTTACTGTATTGCCTTGCATTTACCTCCATGGACTTTTGAACTTTCATTCTTTTACCAAGGTAATTTTGTATTTCTAACCGTCATCATAATCATCAGATATGTATTTTATTTGTTAACTCTACACTTCCACTGTGATATCAGAGTGAGAATGATTAAACTGCGGTGTCACACGGACCAAGTGTAGGCTGGCAGATTTCAAGCACCTTGAGAGTATTGTAAGTGACTGTTGGGCGTGCAGGTTTCCTTAAAGTCCTTTACAGTTACAGCCAGTGATGTTTTAGACTTGAATTCTGTAAGATATTATTGCAATATTTTCAACCCCAATCCCCTCAAGGAAAGATCGGATTGTAACGACTAGATGAACACTAGATGCAAACTAAATGTTTGGTTGCAGTAATTAACACCGAATGTAATTATAATGATTGATATCCAATTCTCCAGACACATTGTCACTCTCTTCCACTAAGGCCAAGATAACGCGCCGAGGCGCAGCTCAGCGCAGGCAATTACCGAATGACTCAGCGGTGCTTTGTTCCGCGGGATCCGCGAGCAAACTTGTTATAATTAATTTCGTGTCTCGAACAAGCCTCTAGCCGATTGTTATCTACTTAGTCGCCGTGGCCCGGACGCCCAATAATGAAGCTACATATTGTTCTAGCAGTTACGGAAGAACCGAAAGGACGTAACCGCCGCCGAACAATGCTCCGCACTTTAATGTATTAATATAATACAGACACACTCGGCTTAATTAAAAATGATGGTTTTACGGATCGCGCGGTCGTCCTACACATCCTTGAAAACATAATCCGTGTAATAAAAAAGGCAATTATTGTATGAATAAAACGAGATAAAATCAGTTTAACTTTAACACCTTATATGTTCAAGGAATCGTTAAAAATAATGTCCGTGAATATTAGACAATAACAACAATTTACGGTCACGCGGCTCGTGTTACGTCCAGCACTGCCGTCCTGCCACATTTAATAGAGATTACATATAAAATTGCGTCAATATAATTTTTCACATTAACATAGGTCACATTAATTTTAGCGCAGAAAGAATGATAACGTTGTAAAACATTTTTCGTTCGCCAGAACTAAGATCGGCTATTTACGAGCGGAGCGCGTCCATATATCAATCACAGTGCGGCCGCAGGAAACAAGTAATAAACTCAGTAGGCCCGCCTGGATCACTGCTGTTGCCGGACAGGGAAATGTTAGTTTAGTGTGAACGGTTGCAAGTTTTCACAAGAATTACTGAAATACTTAATGAATGCGCCGGTCGTGCGGCTCTCAGCTTTCACCGGTTTTAATCATGGTCGAGAGTACCATGCGAGTTATTACTAAATCGTAAATTATTAAGTCATTTTGATAGCAAATTTTAATATTAAGCACGTTTCATAATGCGCGTTTTTATAACTGAGAATTTATATTATGTGTACAAAACAGTCATTTTAATATAATATTAATCGTCATCAGCTCATTGCAGTCCACTGTTGGGCATGACATCCCCTATTTTTAATTTTATACCTTTATAAGATTTTACGCCTTTATTAGAAGCCCGTATGTTCTAGAAATGCGCGGTAGAAAAATGTTCAAAACCCGAAATGTGAACGATCTACTGAACTGGTCACCAAGGATATGATGTATATTATCGGTGATTTTTTTATAACCAAACACCTAATAACTGTTTGGGACTTTAAATATGTTTTAAAATGTTTATTAATTGTTTTCCTCGGTTATGCTAGGGCACATCTCGTTGTAGCTAGGTTGTTAAATAACATCTAGTACGATCTTAATCTTTTCTGCCGCACGGCGCGAATTAGTTCTTTTATCGGTATTCCGTTAAAATAAATGTGGTGTAGAATACAATCAATATTACATCAAGGGTTATACATTTTCGTGCCAACAGAATGGACGGGTTTTACTCTGTTTGTCAATTCGCCTTAATATGTGCAAATGTCGTTAACGGCTCCGACAAATTTGTCTTTATTGTCTCGTTGGTCGTGTTGATTGTGAGCCTGTCTGCCGATCGAGAGCTCGTGGATTCAAATCCCGGGTTAAACACTGGATATGTGCCCGGTGTATAGCAATAAACTCACCACGTACTCTATATTTTGAAAAAAACATAACTACCGAAGCTTGGGTTTGTACTGCACTCGTCTGCCTAACTCGTCATGGAACATAGGCGTGATGTTTCGTAAGTATGTCACGTGTTTTATTTTACCAAACTTATCAAACAGGATTACTTATTTGACGTGACTTTAGATGTATCGGAGTGAACTTATAATTGTACAATCTTCACTCGTTCAAGAGGTCAGTGTGAGTCCTTGCGCTAATCTTTCCTTCGGCCCGTGGAGGCCTTGCGGCTGTGCCATCACACAAGGGCCACGTGCGAATCTAATTAAGCTGAAATGACTAAGCACCGAGGAATGCCTCAAGTAAACATTTTAAATTTTTCCACTCGACTACCTCCCGCGAAGGGTTTGTTTGCGTCGCGGATCCGCCGTTAATTTCGCCATGTCATCGGGAATTTTAATTATATACAATGATTAATTATATGTAACGAGCAAAGAAAGGGGGAGAAGCGGTTGATTCCCTGATTGATGAGCGCTCCTTATACTTGCGTCTTGGGCCTTATTGTCTTGTGATATTATAAAATTAATTGTGACTTTTATCGCTACATTTTGTTTCATTATTGCCCGTGTATATTATCTAATTTGATTTATTCCGCGCTGAGTCACTACGCTTATTAATTTTAAGTTAGCGAAGACAATGCTGTTATACGCTCGCTACTTGCTGAATCATTCTCGATAACCTCCTCATTTGTAATTACCCTTTGGGGATTTTTTAATTCCGTTCTCAGCTTGATGTTAGGATTGTTGCTTGTGAATATCGGCTTATAACTGTAAAGATTTATTAAAATTTAACTCTTCAAGTATGATTATGTCGGACACGTTAATATTTCATTTTAAAGTATAATGTCAATGTCTCCGTAGTCGAATGGTCACAAGCGTGACTGCAGATCCAGAGTTCCTACGTTCCAATCCCGAGACGGCAATTAAATTAGATTTTACTGACTTTAGTTTCCTTGTATAAATTTATTGTTATTTGCATCCGATTACAAGCGTGAAATTACGTTTGTCTACTCGTTAGTGCGACGTTACTGATGTAACGTGGCAGCGTATTACAGTCCTCTGCTTACCTCTTCGGAGATCACAGGCGTGATGGTACATCGCCTAAAAAAAGATTCTTAAATTTAGATATATGAAGATACAGATCTGCGCGATGAAAGGGGCGAGATGAAGCTAATGATCGTATTAATTTCATGAGACTAGAAGGCGCAGTAGATTTCGTGTTTACAAACAATAATTTTCTGCAATAGTAAGTAACGTACGGATGAATACCGGTTGACGTCCGGTTTGGACGTACATAACGAGGACGGATCCTAAACATGACGAGCGTATCATTAAAGTTTCCATTATACGCGAGTGTCTGTGAGCGCAGTTATAAAGACATGGCTTATCTATGTCTAAACACAATGAGCCATCTGTTAGAGCTTGGCGATTGACAGTCGCCATGACCTATTGACAGAAATACATTCGAACGCTATCTACGCAAAGGACGCAAGGCGCCGACACAAACAAGCCACTTCGTAAACAATTCAAATTCGTTTAGTTCCACGGTTATTTTTTTTCATACAAAAGTGTGACATTGTTACGTTTGTACATAATAGAGGATGAGAAAAAAATCTATACGTAAGTGCGTTAATAATTCGTAACACGAAATATGATAAAAAGCGTATGATGTCACAAAATCTAATGCGTCCTTTTGTATATTGTGTAAAATTCAGTTTTATAAAAATCTTGAAAGCACAGAATGTAACGGTGGATATAGTTAATAAAACGGCCACAACACGTGTATTTGTAGCACAGATACAAATAGATTATTGTAAGTGCTAGCTCGGGTATAGATTATTAAACAGGATATTACGTTTCTAAATTTAGTTGCGCATATAGTAGTGTTGGGCGGTGCTCGTGTATTTATTTATACGAAATCCGCCGGTTTTGAACAATTTATGTGCATTCGTTTGCTTGTGTTTCAAATTTCGAACACAACGCTACACGGCTATTGGGACATCGTTCCGATGTCAAATTCCTACAAAGTTACCGTTGCGATACGATTGGTTTTTTTTTCGTTGTTGCATCGAATTTGCAAAGACGTAACGTAATCAAAGTCCAATTTAAATTTATGCTTTGGAATTCGTTTTTATACGATTTTTTTCATGTAATAAACGATTGCGAAAACTGGCGCGATGTTGTATTGGCGGGCAAAAATGTGTTGGTAGGTTCAAATTTCACTAAAGTTTCTCACGTCACTTTTAACCGTCTTTTGTGATTTATCTAATCTTTTCGAGCTGAAATATTTGCACGCTGATAGTGACGCGGTATACGACCTATTAAAGCTATATCCAAACGTGTTTTATATAACTCGTAAATATATATTTATAAATTATTTCATATTGTTATGAAATTAAACATAATATTTAATGTAAAATAAATTCAAACTTTTCTTCTAATAAAATTTTGTCGTTATCTATAAATTGAACTATTTTAAAGA
>DWEI01000536.1:0-21226 GCA_018245875.1 Mysoria ambigua
CGTTCGACCCGGGAATCGAACCCGGGACCTCCCGATCGACAGTCGCACTTGCAACCAACACGACCAACGAGGCAGTCGAATAAAATATTAATGTCGATTATTTATAACAAATCTCTTAAAATTTCGTGTACTTATAAATTATTTCAAAGATAGAATCTTAGAATTTACCTACAGCTGTGAAATTGTTAATCATTACAATTTTGCATATAACCATCATTATGCACGTAATTATCATCGATTTAATATCACATTAATATTATTAATAGTCTGTATTTTAGATTTTAAGTAAAAGCATTCATTTATCATAGCATATATTTAAACAAAATTTTGAAGAGGTGTATTATAAGACCATCTCATCTATTGAAGATTAATTGCTTCCAAAGCTTGATTGCGATGTGTGTAGGGGTATATTAGTTAATAATCGTTAAAGTAATATATTACTCATACAAATTTTAATTCTTCTCTCGAAAATTACGTTCTTATAAAAATAAAGTTACTAAATGTACGTAGCAGATGCATCGTTAATTCTTTAGGTTTGAAATGATTTGTGTACCTATATGCAGATGTACCTGATAACCTGCGGGTTATTTTTTGGCACGAACCAAATTTAATTCAGTGCACCTTTTCAAACCATATACAGGACTGGTTTTCAAACATGAAAGGCGAACCAAGGTCGGTTTTACTTAGGCAATTCAAAATATTTTAAGAGCGATTTGAGGAAGATTACCAACGGGGAAAAAGCTATTGGAGCTTAAAGTAAGGAAGATGCAAGAATCGATGGTGTTATAATTAAGAATTAATTAACCAATTTTAAAATAAAAACTTAAAAAGACAGTACTAATAAACCTCTGCTTTGGAAACAAAATTAAAAAAGCTTAGTTTCTTCTCGTCTTATCACAGTTAATGTAAGATCCATGAACATTAGTTTTGCAGAATGTAAAGTAGACTTACTGTTCAGACCCGTGGCACATAGCAACCCACAAAAATCTGTGGTGGAAAAAACTGTTGGAATTCGCTTTTATGTGTGGATTAGCAAGCGGCAGATGCTCTCCAGTGAATTAATTTCTAATGCGCATACAAATGCTTTCATCACCATAATATACATTTATTTTGGTAAATGCTCAAGGCTCACGATATAATTGAAGATTTTCTGCGGATCAGATTTACGTTTCATAATAATCTTTAATATACCTGTTTTTAAAATCAAAAGTATAGTTTTGTAAAACGCACACATATTGTATTCATTCGTACAGTCTACTGTTAATGAGGCCATTATTCAAAGCTTGTCAATAAAGGCACATTTATCCCTCGCATGTAAATAGATATGTTGCACTTAACTATAAATTAACAGAACAGCGGTTTAACAAGTACGGGCACAACGGTACCCTTTACTAAAATGTAAATTATGGAGCTATCACATTTAGAACGGTGCGCCGTGTCCTTTGCTGTCTGCGGGGTTCGCTCCGCATTTGTTATAATCAGCGCGGCGAAAACTAGAAACACGGTTAATTTCCATTGTTTCTAATAAATGGGAGTCGCGTCGTCAATATTTCATTACGGAGCGAAAACTGAATTAAAAATGTGAATTTTAAGTGTACACGGATATACAAAAAGATGTCCATAGAAAAATATAACTTTCCGAATTTTTTCAAATCGTGTCAGTTGCTGAGATATTTGTGCTCAAAATAGGGATAATAAAATAGTTCCAGCATTTTTGTGACTGTAAAGTTAGCGTAACTTAACTAATACTGATTGTTACTGTCTATTCGATTTAGTATAGCGACGGATCAAATTACACTGGAAATAATACATATTGAATTGTGGCTGCATAGAGATCTTTGGTCCAATACGTATCGGTGACCACTTCAAACAACTGCCTCGTAATGAGCCAAGAGCCTTCCATATAGGGTGTTCGTTTGTATTGCGCACAGTAATCGCCTTAGACCGATATCTGAATCAGATCGCTCTGTCGCTAACGATGCTTGAAGGACCATTTGTTGTATCCTTGCATCAATGTATGGGTTTTTCTTTTGCTTGATTAAGATCCTTTTAGGATTTATAGTCCAAAGATTATAAAACCAGCCTTGTTACTTACATTTTTTTCGGAATTACATTTTGGAATTTTGTTCATAATATTATTATACATCTCACATAAATTTATGAACGAAGAATAGAGAGGAGGTATTTTTTTGTAAAAATATCGTGCGTCGTTTCTACGGTAACAAGTCATGTCGCAGTCGAAAGATTTGAAACAACAATTTCCAAGTAAAAGAAACATAAAACATTTGACCGCGAACCAAGTGTCATTTTACCTTTGTTTTTACATACATGGCCTTATCATTTCTAATCTTGATGACAATATGAGTAATAGAGAACTTAAAGTTCTCTCAAAAATGCTGTTGGAAGTATGTCTTATAGAACGGACCCATGGAGCAAACTGAAATGATCTTTAGGTAGTTGGTATACAAGATGTTTGGGGAGAAGAGGTACAATTGTGGCTCATATGTGAAAATACACCTGCGCTCGCGCCTATCTCGATACCGTGAAGCACGTCCCGAGCTTGGACCGCCCCGCTTTATCTCGCAGACGCTACATTTAATGGTGCCCCTAACTGTTAGACCACATGAGTGTGCACGAAGGGGCCTAATAACTGGAGTATGAGGAACGTCTTTTCCCGATTGTGAATTTGTTGTTAACGAGCGCAAAACAGAACAAATTCGTAATGAACGGAAATATACTTTAGTCAAAGATAGATTTATGCTTTACCCGACCATAATTCATAATAATTTACTCAATGCGAACTAAATGACGGAATAATTAAATTTAAATTTAATCTTTTATTAATGGCGATCTTTTTCATTTAAACTTTTTAACGATTCACTAATGATCGTAACAACAAAGTGGTACCAACTCTCACAAACATTCGACAATGGCAACGGTTTATTGTTACGAAATGATAAATCGATACACTTAATCACTCATTCAGAACAAGACGATATTGGTGTAGCGGCTCCGTAGTACGAAGCGTTCACGTAACGCGTCCGCCACCCACCCGCCGGTCATGTACAGAAGACAGCTATTCGAAAACTTTGACGCGTTACACGAGCTATCAATCTAAATGCGGTTACAACACCACTAAATGTTAACTATCAATTATATTCGTTTAATGAAATAATAGCAGCGGAATCTCACGACTCAGCGTTGTGCCGCATATGACGAATATACTCGTGCGCGCTCGTTAATATTGTACATTTACTCTGCCCCGAGCACGTTGCTCTTGTTCTGTAATCGTCTAAGAGTTTCAAACAACTTTATCCTCTTCGTGTGATGTAGTGCTTTCTATAATATTTTGCTATTCGTTGTTTTGTAACTTCATTTCTTTTGTGTAACTGCATTTTGCTTGTGTGATTTTTTATGTTTTTAATTTGTTTTTAAATACCACTGTAAAAGATAATCATTTATATTTTTATTTTATGAATAATTTAGATTCCAGGTAAATAATAAGTATTTGAAATTAAATCCAGCACGAGTTAATTTTTTTTTAAGTTATTTGATTATGTAAGTTCCATTTAACACGAGATATTTCCTGTGTGTGAGCTTGAATGGACGCTAATTTCGATTGCTCTGAGTTCTGATAAAAATCGCCCATCGTACATTCTTTGCTATCAAATCATTTGCACTGCGGCTTCATTCGGCTTCATTGTTTTACGTCGTCTCTATTCATAGAGTCATTAATTAAAATTTGAATAGATAGTTGAGACAGTAACTTATAACGGATTCCTGGCTCTTACGCGGGTCCATTAATGCGCGACATGTGATGTATTGTTCGCCTTTTCATCTGTTATGGTACCCCTAATGAGTACTGGGCCTTGTTTACTTACTTTCCCTGCGCGTGTATCACGCAATACGCACAAGAAGTGGTTACCTGCAGCAGAACAATGGTGTGTTTGATTTGCAAGTGTGTATCGTAGGGTCGCTCGCACGTGGTACTCTTACGATTTTACAAGATATGTCACTACATGCACTGCTTAATCAGTATTACGCGGTACCTCCATAACACTGTATTTAAACTTTTTTAATGTCTTGGGATTATGGATTGAAGCACACGTCTTCATTGAAATAAATCCTAAACATATGTTCTGGTCTATTTATTTCTTGTTCTGTTACTGATCTATGCTTATCATCGTTATAAACTTTTGCATTGCATTCAATATGGTAGGACAATTGGCTGATTGCATCACATTTATTTTATTAGTCTACACTATTCAGACTGTATTGTATCAAGTGGGCGGAGAAATTTGATTAATGCCTTCCATTACCTACTTTAAAAGAGCTTACTTCGTAAACCTCTTAGTAGATCTTATTTGCTGTTTCCATAGGGTTGCGTCTTGAAAAATTTTGCTACAGAATCGAATGGTTTCACGTCACTATTCATCTTAGAGTAAATATTATATTGTAAATATTCGTATAGATCTAGATATTCGATGTCTGCGCTTTTCTCTTGACTGGCATTGTTTTTTAGTGCCTAGCACCTAAATCACTTACATAAACACGTTCCTGTGTCGAGATTAAAAAGTAATATTTTAAAATCTATCACTTACTGTTCGTAGCACGATTACCGAGCCCACGCTTACGTGACCGATACGGATTGTCCGGAGCGTATCTGGCTCGCGACAAAAAACAAACTCATTTAAAATTTGGATTACAGCTCTCCGAGCGTGACGCAGTGCCTTATACTGTTTACACAGTCCCGTCGTTTATTTACGCACGATCTGTGAAAATCCGTGGACAACAATTTTTGGTATCCATTTATAATAGACATACGGTGGGATCATTAATCTGTCTCTGATGACTTAGTGATACAAACAAATATCGATTCGATGCATTGTGACCATTGTTGACTTATGATTAATTCAAATCAAGATGGCGTGAAATAGGAGAGATGTAATGAGATGATATCAAACTATTATACTAAGCAACACCGAAGATGCTGCTGGATGAAGTAAATGAAGATGTTCCTGGACATTGTGATTCATAGGTACATAGTTACAGTTTTGTCCGGGTCGTCTGGTTTTAAAATATTTTAATTGAAATTCTGCGGGCACGCATTGCGTTCGACTGTGCTCACTGTCAACGATTACTCACTGTGATTTAACGAAGCGATCGGCTGTAATAAATAACAATACCAATCACTTCAGCTCAACAACTATAATTTTCAATTAACTAGAGGACATTAGAACACGCAGAGTTATGTCGCCTTGTCAAATGTTATCGGTAGACATTGAAGAAATTAATTGTTAAAGTAAAGATCGATTTGAGGGAACCTTTCAAATCTTACGAACGGTATATTGCCCCAATTACTGGCTTAGTCAATAGATTTAGTTTTATATGGCAGCTGTATATACAGCGTACTGTGATTTCGTGTGATTCTCGATTCGTTAGTAGTTAAACTAAAATAATGCATTCTTGATGTGTATATAAATATGTTGCGAAATTATTGCGTTATTTCAAAAAATATAAGGAAACATATAAAGTTTCATTAATGTTTTTCGCATTGTGTCTGATAAATTTTCAAGGAATATTAAATTTAATAAATTGTTGGTCGATATAAAATCTTAATTTGAAGCGGAGATGTAATCAGGTGACATAATAACAAAACTGTGAAAAGCGTTGTCAATTAACAACGTTTAGAGAATGGAGAATGCAGTGGAGTAAAACATTGTACCTCACGAAAGGTCTAATGAATATATGGCGTGACATTTAGTAGTACTTAACGCAAGAGCCGTTAAATGAAAGCATCAAAATGCGTCCCGGTCTCTTAATATTCCCAATTACGGGCAGTTGTCCCTAATAAAATAGAATCATAGGCTGTATGGTATTCGTTGAATTTGAAAAAAGGTCATTTATGTTTTTGTTGTTCTAACAGATATTTCTTCTATAATGCAACCTGGGTAATAATTATCATGCATTTGTAATTCAGACATAATTTGTGTTTCGCCTGCACAGGCGGACGCCAATTGTAAAGCTGTACGCTGACCCCTCATAAACATGGTAACATATTGTTCGGAGATCTGACTGCTCTTTCAACCTGTTATTACTGGTAATGCCTTTACATACGCTGAACGGCACGACACGCCCAGCCTTGATCGATGGACAGGGTCAACGGCTCTACGCAAGACCCTAAATGCTTTTGGATAATGTTTAAAATTTAAAATCTTCTTTCTCAAGCTGCGTAATGTTCACTAGTGTCAATGTTTGTGGTTACTGAATTATTACGTAAAACGTTTAAGGTTTCTTTTATATCAATATAACAATTTCAACAAATTGTCACATTACATTACGTAGTTGTTATATTCTTCATAACAACTTATCTAAATTTGATTTTTTTTAGAAAAAATAACTTTCTCAAGATAACAGGATATGAACGGTGTCATGACTTCCTCTAAAGGTGGCGTCGTGTCACCAGCGCAGTTGTACACTTTCCGTATGGCTTTTGGATGCTCTAGAATTAACTTCACCGTGGACGCATCCAAGTGGATGTCATTGTACCAGACGTTGATATTCAAACCAATTTGTATCAAACCCTCTGAACGAGTAGAATTGAATTTACTTTAGCAATATTTTATCAGTGTAATCGTCCAATTTTGAACTTTAAAATTATTACAAGCACAGTGTTCTTTTGCTTGACGTCAATCGTTCCATTTGAAATCGATTTATTCAAAGCGGACTGTTACTAAGTAAACACTCGGTGATGACGCTTTGAATCGATTCCGATGAATGTTTATTCAAAAAAAATCTTCATGCTTTTTTGGTCAAGTTCATCTAAGTCCATTGATCTGGTGTTCTCGACGGATGACGCTGACGTCGAGTTATGTCAATAGCAACATAATTTTATGCCTTTAATTTATACAAATATTGCTGTTTGAATTATAAACAGATATTTACCTACGTGTCTGTATTTATTCAAGGTATGTTTTCCATCGATCGTACAATCGATTAGTTGTGATATTATAAACGATATACCACTGTCGTATGATAGATATGTGCCTGTTGAAGTACAACAATCATGCAGTTATTTTAATGATATATAAGTTGTTATACAGTGTGTTGGTTTGCGATAAATACATTTTAATGTTACCGCTTATTTGACATTTATTTATTTATCGAAACGGCGTACGATGGCCGCTGCCTTACACAATTCATTACTTATTTACGATTTATGTACAATTTATCTGGAATAATAAAATTTCAACGTTGTCTATTGACTTTTAAGACCAAATTAAACAAATGACAGCGGCCTTTAATATTATGCACGCGTTTCTAACGTTATGAAAACTCGGCATTGTTTTTTTCAAGTAGCTTATTAATCGCTTTTGAATTTTATTCGGATGATCTGATATCATAGCCGTTAAGAACAAGTTAATTTGCGGTGTTACTTAGAACTTATTCACACATAGTTAATAACAAGCATTAACACAGCACTGGCGGTGGGTTAATCGCTTGATTTGCATACGGCTCGGCTGTCGTATAAATACGTAATGAATTCATAAACAAGTGAGCTGTGACTATTAGGATTGTCGAACCTACGCAGAGGATGGTACCTATATATCTAGCTCAAACTACGAGTACCATTTGCTTGTTGTCAAAGCTTTTTTAATTTATTTCAACTTCGATTCAAATCTTCGATTCAGTGTCAAATTCATGTATTTAAAGGCATTGCAACACATGACCGTCAATGTGCAATCTCCGACGGTATTACTCTTGACATCAGTCATAGATGTCCTAGGGTCAAGGTTGGAATGTGTCTTTTATTAGACTATTTGCCTGCCTTCAAACCGGAAACCCCAGCGGCTTCTTTAGTTATACACTAGTCTCTTTGAAACGAAGATATTCATTGACACTTTAGGTATATCTTTTATAGTCACAAAAAGGCGCATGTTCAAAATATTTTTTAAATGAAGTTTCTTTTAAAATAACACAATATAGGTCGTTGGTGATTGTTCCGAACGCCTTCAAAATTATGGGTTGTATAAATATAAGATAACAATAATTTAAGCGTCAAAGCGTTGGCCTAACGGTATGTTGGATTAGTTTAGCATAGAAATGAGATTGTTAAATCTTATTTACACTCTTCGAGGTAACAAATTTCTGATTTCCGGGATCAAAATTCTTGGAGTGCTATAAACAACGCTGAAACACTTCGCCAGACTGTACCTACCTTTTTCCAAAGAGGTTTTTAATAAATCTCTCGGGCGTGACCAATAACAGATTTGATTCTCATGGTGCAACAATGAATTTAGATTTTCTTTAACACAACGCTCGTTCTCTATTTATTTCAAACGTTATGTACTTAGTCGAAAATGATATAGAATTTATTTTGTTTACTTTCACAGTGAAATTTGATTATACGCAGCCAATTCAATGTGAATATGACTAGTGGTATGTATAAAAACGTGGCAGCAGTAAAGTCGGGATATGTCGGGATATTTGTTCACCCGCTTTTATTAATGTTGATCCATTAACAGATTTTATTGCTAACAAAACTCGTTCAGCTCACAAATTGGTCGCCCGACGGACAAATGAAGCGATGGCTTTTATTGGAGTGCCTCAGGGCTTCGTTTTTTACGATTTGATCATTTCATAACTCTTAATTTGTGTGGATACCGACTAATTAGGCGTGTATTAAACTAATTGTGTCATGGTGAGGAAGGTTTTGAGGTTTGTTTCGTATAAACCAAAATTATGGTCATAAACTGTCTTTAGAGATTTTTCTGGGGAGATATTAGTTAACTTTAATAAATTTGATCCGTAGGTATATACAGATTTTGCCTTTGATCGTGTCTATGCGCATCTTATTAAATATTATATATTCCCTTTCATTAGATTATTGTATCATCTCAATAAGTTACCGTACTCTATGTTCACGTCCATTCAGCGCCGCATTCAAATGAATATTAAATTGATCTAATGTGAGCGTGTACGTGTTATAGTGTTCATTCAAATTAACGACTAAAATATCTTATTAAACTTTAATTAATGCAATGTAACATCGTGAATGGATTCTTAAAAAGTAAGTATTCCAATTTTAAAAGTGGTTATGAAGTCATGTTTAACATTTATAACTCGTGGGTGATGATAATGGTTAATTACGGACAAAGAATATAACTAGTTACGACGATTGCATGATA
Organism: Mysoria ambigua; assembly: GCA_018245875.1. NCBI lineage: Eukaryota > Metazoa > Arthropoda > Insecta > Lepidoptera > Hesperiidae > Mysoria > Mysoria ambigua. The sequence continues at coordinate 9,189 of DWEI01000536.1, forward strand.
TTTGTTGTACCATCGGAAACACGTTTGTGGAAAGCAAAGAGTGTAAAAGAATATTTTAAATTAGTAATTAAGTTCCTCAGGAGAGGAGTTTTAATGCTTCAGATTAATCGTATATACATATAGTATTATCTACTATACACAGTATTATCGTTCCAAAAGGGTGTTGTTTATTGGTATTATATAGCCCTCTATGGTGAGGAGATATAGACACTAGAGGTGGTTACAAGCTTAGCGCCTGTTTAATTCAAAACACGTTAGTACAATTGTTAGATGGATCTTGTCCAGAGAATTCCTATCTGATCAAAGCATACCAATTATTGGAGGACATATTGTAAATAAAGATGATATGAACGAGTGTTAAGCCAGATTTAAAGGAGAGCTTTTGAATGTAAAGTTTAATTCAAATGTTGCATTTCATGTACACTGTAAAGTGGACGAGTAAGTAAAGTAAAGATACAAATAAATAAATACGTCTTTTCTTCTTAAACTTCTAAATGTGAGTAGTAAACTTTATTTGTTAAATGTAAATCCAAAGTACCTTCTCAAAAATTAGATACAAGCTTAAAACGAAAGTTTTCTTTAGTAGGTTTTTAAGAACGATATAATATGTGATACCAAGGATATTGTATCGCATTTGTCAGAGCGTTGTGATTAACGCTATATGCTGTAATAAATGAGCATCGGTAGCAGATCAAAGGCGATCGGTATTGACCTTATCTGGCGAGCGCGGCACAAATCGATTCCGTGCCAGTGGGACCGCGGACCCGTAGCGGCGCTGATAGGGCTGGACCCTGGACGGACAGATTTAAATTTGATCATATTGACATGTCTGAGGAGAGTGCTGAACGAGGAAAAAGCAAGGTTTGTAACGGCACTCTGTGCCCTCTGCCTACTGCGTAAAGGACCTGATGTTATGACATAATAATTAATTAAATTAATGATCGCTTCGCCATCGGAAGTACGTTTATGCAGATTAATAGAGAAAGTTTTCATCAAAATAATTTGTTCTGAGGTCTTGGTTATGTATCTGAAATGAATAACTTCTCCTATATTTAAAATAAATCGGGCAGACTACACAAGTATGTGTTTCAAATCAATTCCAACGTAACTTTCATGGAATTAAAGTAATTTTAAATATGTTTAGGGTAGTTTTAAACATTAAAAAATTATAGCATAACCCTAAATGTCGCGACCAAGGCGGTCGACGACCCGCCCGCGCCCGCGCTCACAATTTGCATACCTAGTCGTTACATCAGTGACCATAACTAGTTTGACGATATGATTTGTTCGTGTCGGAGTGCAGAGCGGGGCCTTGTTAAAGAGGATGAGAAACATGTAAAAATAAAAGCCAACGACGAAAGCTCGTACAAATAAATTTATACGTATGTAGTTCCTTTTGCCTTCGTTAGCTCGGATTCAAAAGTTTCCGTTTTGTTAGTACCCAATCCGTGTTTAGGTGAAGATAATATGTTGACGTTTAAATGAAATGTAAACACAGAAGTACAAAATATTATGTCCCAAAACATCTACCTATTTGTTTTATTACATGCACCTTTTTTAACAGAAAGGTATATAAGTGCAGAATACTGTCAGTCGAGGATGTCAAAAGTGAATTGAACAAAAAGCGTGATTTTGAAAGTATCCATCCAAGCAGTCTCGATATATGCCTGGTTACTCATCACCATGACTACCACCTATTCCATTGTGAGACTTAAATGTAACAGGTGAATTCGGGGATTACAAGAGTGATGTTACGTAATAGTTTTTTTCGGTTATTGTTATATTATTTTCAATTATTGTACATTTTTAAACTTTAAGAGGGTGTGCTGGTATAATTCCTTTATGTCTTCCATCTTGTTTTTTTTCAATAGTTTAATGCTGATACACTTTTTCTTAACACTTCTGTTGTTCGGTTTCCCTCCATCACTACTTTCAATCTTCGGTGTTGTATTTCACGACGATAAAAGTATATTTTAGACGATCGTAAAACCCCAATCTAAATGCTTTTCGTAGCTTTTAAAAAACCATTCAATTCATACCTACCAAAGAGCTTAAGGGGTATCAAAAGAAAGCTTATATTTGGAGATAGCCTCAATAATTATATGCATCAAGTGTCCATCAGAGTTTTTGCTCGTTCGATCGATTTAATATGCGCGCCACATTTATATCGGACTTGATTGGATTTAGAATCGAATTCGAGCAATACAGATTATATATTTATTGCACACTCGTATCTAGACGATCTCCTAACACATTTAAATTGATAAGAACGAGTTGGTAAAAAATATAATTGCCCCTCACAGGCTCTTGTACCGCTTTCATTTGAATGCTAATTTTGTACAAAAACAACCTCTCGGCATTGCTAACAATTTTGGTGTTATTTTTTAATGTAACCTTCATTCCAGCAGTAACTAAGTTATAAAGTTTTATTAAGTTTGATAAGATAGAAAAAGGCTTTTGATTGGTCTTTTTTATTTATAACGGATGTGGATCGTTTATATCGAGTAAAGTCAGCGAGCGCTTTACACCTGTATAAACACTCCAAGAATATGTTATGAAAAAAAAATGAAAATCTAGAGGGCCTCTGGTTGCTTTTTTAACTGTTAATTATAACTCAGTTCCTCTGTCATGCTACTTTTAAAAACGTTACGTCTTTGTCATGAAGTATTTGTCTGCACGTCTGTGATAACTGAACATCAAATTAATTATCCGTCTGGAGACTCGATCTATACTTTCTAGAAAGCCTGCGTTTAAGCCTCCGAGCGGTGCGGTCCTATGATTAACGACAGCCACGTAAGCGCCCGTTACTGTAGTGTTCTGTTGTACGCAAATCAAACTGGAAAGCCGCTTGGCACGCCTCACCAATTGTATTCTAGCATTCGGTTCTCTGTTTACACTATCTTTATTTTTAATTCGACTTAGATATATCATTTTTTTTATTTTTATACACTGTATTCTTAAAAGTAGTGACCAAATAGAAACTTTGTTCAAGGATATTCTTATTACTAAAATAAATCTTTGGAGTAAAGTGACTTTGTAAGGAACATCTCTTTATAATTTTGTTTATAATTGCTGATCTATTGATAAACTACAGAACTGTATTGAATAAACGTGTTGATGTAATGATAGAATACATTGAGTTCATTATCGCGCTCACAAAGCAATCCTCCGATAATATGACTCCAGCTACTGAAGTGTAGAGGAGTCCAATTTCAATTGACATATAAAGTAAAGGGAGCGGATTCGTGAGGCGCAGATTCGATCTCATCATTAGACTAACGCGGGGTGACCTCCTTCCGATGTTATGCATAGGCCCTGCTCGTAAGTCTTCCTTACTTACGGAGGGAATTGATTCCAATGTTGCACGCTCTTAGTACTGTGAGCTGTGATATGATGTATTCTAAAATATAACGAACGCTTATTTTGCATAGATTAAGAACAAACTTTGGATTATTGTATGTGGTATAATATAACTAATGTTAACGAACTCGAAGATGCCCCAACGAACCTATGTAGCATGAACTTTAAAAGGACATGTCTGCCCGTCTAACGTTGAACCGGTGGTTACGTCAGGTCGCTGGTAGCCCGAGGCGGTGGAGCCAATCTCAAAGGGAATGTCGGCCTGAGGGGCTCCCATGCAGGTTCTTTCCCACCAAGCTAACAAATCGGCTGCGGGATCGTTTTATTTGTACCAAGTATTGACCAATGACCATATTACTCGTTCAAGCTTGGATGACAGAATTTGAAACTTTTTATGAATACTTAACTTTTCCCAAACAATTATAATCAATTTTTATCTTTATTTTCCTTCAAACAAATTGTTGTTTCATTACTCGTGCATAAAGCTGGTTGATTCTAATAATATTATCATCGATTTCGTTACAGACAGTTAGTACATTTCGACATACCTATTAGTAGTTCAGCCCACGACGCAATCTTATTAAACTGCAAACTGTATAAGCATTCGTTGTCTTTGAATATTAAGATTTTTATGAAAACGCACGTTCTTCATTATAATTTATATACGTCAGGTGTAACTATAAATTGATGTTGATGAAACCATCATAGAACCTGTCAACACGCACTGTGCGCTGTTTATATTCATACCGTATCGCGTTCTTTTCTACTGTTTTTGTATTACGATTTTCTTTTTAACTCTTCACAAGTAACAAGTTTGCCTAATAAGTTGCAAAATGAGAATGAATTCACAGGGCGTTTATTTCAATCGGCTTAACATCCCGAGCACGCTTCGCGCATATAATAGGGTGACATGTGTTGCACAATCGTTATTTATCTGTTAGGACTTTTGGGTTTTGGTGCAAGTTGCCGACATAAATTCAACACGGGTGACTTTTTGCTTTTTACTTGAGAGGTGAAGAAGCGAATACTTTGCCGAAACGACCATCGTGAATACCAAAGATTGCAGGAATAATGAACGTAAAGGTAAGATCAGGTCCGTTTTTGGCTCGGTCGGGTTCTTTAGTAATTTTGACGGGATGTTTCTTTGCTGTGCTGGCAATTTCCGTGTGATATCATACGATATCCTTACAGAGTGTGGTTTCGCTAGTGTTTCCAACTTGGATCTTCAGCGCAACGGCTTTACTATTTGCATATAATGCTTGAGCGGCGCGACCACGACCACAGATCTAGAGCAGAGATCGGCGCGTCGTGCGACCGCGGACCGCTTTATGTATCTTGCTTAAGGCTTGCTATGTTTCAATTCTCGCTGTGATTAGTCTTTACTCAAGAACATTGTCCATTTTAAAAATTAAAATATACTCGTAGAATTACAATTGCCAATTCGAATTATAAAACAAAACGATTAAAAACTAAGACTGTAAACTTTTCAAACTTGTTGTAGATTCGTTTTTTTGGGGCAACAAATACAAGTACTCTATAATAATAAAGTTTAATGACTGCAGCTTAATTAAAACCTGTTCGCAACGTGTGAGTCACGTCGTCTGAGACAATTATTATGCTAATGGCTTACGTAGTCATCGGGCGTGGCCCAATGAGAACTGGAATTGTTACCGACTGTACGGCGCGGTATTCGAGTTGTTGTGCCGTTCAGCGTGGTGACCTGACCCCGGCGTGCGCTCGAACAATCTCATTGATTCGATATGAGATTAGGTGGCGTTCGTAAATGTTTCCATTTTGAATTCGCAGTCAGTCCGATGCTCGCTTGATCTCGCACCCGGATGTCATGTTCGATTTACATTTTGCTCTTGTCGGATCGGCCGATCCCGCCGCCGCGCCGATGTGCTCGTGATTGACGAGGATTTTTACTATCGACGTGATTATGTTCGATAACCTTGGATCTTCATTTGAAAAGCGAGAAACTTCGCAACGTATTAATGCAGAAATCAGTTCTGCCTGTGCGCTGAGCAATAGTTATAGTGGAATTTCTATATTCATAGCAATGTAACTAATAATGGATATGGTATTCCCAAAGCGTTGTTTGGAATTCGTAACAAAAAATCTGCGACAATTGTCATCCGTTAATGCGCGTGTTTCCCCGACATCTGTATTCCGTTCGTATCAGAACACATTGCGTGTTTATGCTCCTAAGTTCTTTTGGGAGGCAAATATTTTGTAAAGTTATGATGACACCCATGGTTGATGTTCATGGGTCAAAATTATTTTTATTTGTAGCAACCATTTTAACCTTGAACCTGCTGGTAATCGAAGAAGAGGCGTCCCAAAAAGGCAAAAACTTGCTCACTTCGAAAGTCACAGAGATACGAGGCAGTCGCGCTCGTTACTAAGCGCGCGTTCGTTTTGTTCGGTAAGCGCCCGAGGCCAATCATGTCTGGCTATAATAAAGGGCTACGCGCGTCCTCTCCGACTGGCTTTTAGATTTATGGCTTGGCAGTGCGCGAGCGCCGACACCGACGCGTACACCATGCGTTTGTCACACTACTATCACGATCGGCAAATCGAATGGTCCGGATCCTATCGAGTTCACAGCGTAATTGCCAACATGTGCTCGCCGCCATACACGGCTTTGAGAACTAAAACTCCGGCCGCGCACTGCAATCTAATTAAAAAGCTAAAAATAAAACCATTGTTACATATTCATCGAGCGAGTGCAACGTGACATGATCACGCCCCTCTTAATATTTATGTGGATCGGGAACTCCGATTGCTTCAGTTTGAGTTCTGGTCTTGCTTCAGCGTTATATGCCGATGTTGTATTTTGTCGGCGATTTAATATCTATTCAATTAGTTGATTGCTTTTTTCATTCATTGTGACAAATTATCAAATACCCTTTTATTTTGAACATAAATTGGTGTTTAGATATTTTTATTGGATTATAATCATGTTTACTTGTGCTCTTATAAAGGTAATAACGGTTTTATGAAAATAATCTTGACCGTATTTTTCATATTTGAAGATTGACAAAAAACTAAAAAACTAATTTCGACTAAATCAGCTAAATCAAAGCAGCAATGTTTCTTTTAAAAAATGATAGTCATTGAGCTATCTCTCATCGCAGACCACCGGAGGCACATTTCAAGCTCGGCCGCAGTCCTGCAAGCGCTAAGTGGTTTCATTAATCTCGCTCACTGCTTCATTTATGTTAAATACTCCGGTTAACGCAAAATTTTTTACGAGTGATATATTTATAGCATTCTATACATTTATGTCATCTTAATTTTATAAATGGAGGTAATATTTTGTTACATTTATAAGATATCCTAATTCATTATTTTTGTATGAACGTAAATTTAATTTTCTGCGCTTTATATTTTATGAATTTCACTGTTTTTCATTTCTTTTATTTCATTCCAGTTGTACATTATAATCAATAGTAACTCTATAAACAAGCTTCCTAAATACTAAATATTAGGATTATCGCTCTCTTTATATGAGTATAGAAATTAATTTTCTATATTCATTTATTTTTCTGTTTGTTCTGTCCATCTTGTACGTATTTACGTTACAAATATGAATAATTTATGCAGCAAATATGGAAAAAAACACATACAAGTTGAACAGTTTCAATATGTTCATATATTATTTGGGTTCCTGTAGGAATAGTTTAATTTATACTTATAGAAATGGTTTTTATGCATATTTTTAAAAAGGAAAGTACTATTTTCTCTCAAACAAAGTTTACAAATGAATAATAATAATAATTTACATTTGGCAGTTAAAAAAAAAGTTAGTTCCATTGCAATAAAAACTTTTCCGATATATAACGGGGCGAATAACGTCTAATTTTCAAGAAGTTCTTTCATCAAATATGTATTTTGATAAACGTGTCAGTTTAGTAAAAAACTGTTTCCATCAGCTACTGAAAGGGAATATCCCTAAAATTGCACATCCCTCCGAGCTCGCGGCGCATGTGCGCTGCTGCGGGGCGCGGTCGTTGCACGTGTGTGTAACTCGATCCTGAGCGTAGATAATAATTTCATATTGTCCTGTCCAGGCCCGCTGTACAAAAGCCTTTCTCAAGACGTATAATAGATGAATTCCCCTGCAGATAAGCGGTCTCTCAATTCGGCGATAGGTGTAAAGGCTCGTTGTTTAGAACTTTCCATTGATTTGAGCTGGCCATTGATTAATTAAAATTTACATGTAAAAGTTCAATTTAACCTGCGAAATTTAAGTAAATTTATTTATATGCTATTAAAGACTATAAGTTTTTTTCATATACCAATTGTTACCACAGAATCTGATTAATTCGCTTAAATAATGAAAACGACGACTATTCGTGCTACATTTATAGAATGATTTGAATTATTGACTCAAGCATAGCGTTTTTCAAGTGTGACACTTTCAGAGAAAATTTTAAATCCCGTTAATTTTAACTCACTAAACTCCCACGAGACGTGTCCGAGAACAATGAACCTTCCAGCGAAGACGCCTTACGTACTCGTCAGATTATAATAAAACGTAACGCGATGCCTTCTATCTCATTATCATTATCACGACGGCACACGAAACGTCCGACGTGCCCGCTCGTGGAACTTCACGCGATGTCGCTCGGCTCATTGTATCTACACCTACCGCTGCTAAATCTCCATTATTGTCAGAAATGCCACTTAGCTAACAAAGTTTTACGCTTCGTTGTCACTTTTGTAGTCGTAGTTACATTATATGTTTATGGAATCGTATTGCACCATTATATATGTGTAATATGGAATCTAATTGTTCATAGCCCGTTCGAATTACATTACAGTCGATCCGTATTTGAACATGAATTTAAATTTGTGACCGTCGTCGGCCAGTTTTGTCTTGTTTGTATCATATAAATCGTACAATAATTCGCTTCAAGGACCAATTGTTAATGTGTGTTGAAATCATCACCAAGAATCGAATTAAATTCGTCAAATTGCAAACGGGCGTGCGATTGTTCTGTATTTTTGTGCCCGTGAACGATTCGTGCAACACGCCAGTGTCGCGGTCCACCTCGGCGATCGAGTCCGTCCGTCCGTCCGTCCGTCCGGCTCGCGAGCGGACGAGACGCGCTCGGCGATCAGCGGATGTTGGCGTGCGGGCGGCGCGGACCAGTTCGTCGGGGACGGAGGGCTTGGTGAAAATTGGTGGCGATTTAATGTTCGTATTAGACATTTTCAGCCCACATGCCCTTTTCACTCAGTTCCGAATTTCTTGAATATATACAAATGTCAAATGAAACGTTCATATCTTGCGATCCTAATTTTTTTTAACTTATAAGGTAACTTTAGGTGATTGTCTTACGCTAATATGAAGAATAAAAATATTGTTGCATTGTTTTTGTATTCGGTCAAGATTTGCATGTAAATAAGAGTTTTTCTGTAGTGGTGTTATAAAGTTGAGGGTAAAAAATAGCCGTCGTTGCGAAGACAGGGATATAATTCTTGGCCAGGATATTGAGTCACTGTCTGACTTAATCGAATCGTTATGTTAAGCTGGTTCATAATTAATTAAAGCGGAAGCACTTGTTTTCCATGTAATAGGTATAACATTTTAGAGTCGAGTTTTATTTAAACGGTCTATATCTTACATAAATGTGGGCATTATTTATATTATTCAGTTAAATGATATATAAAACATCAAATATATCAGCCAAGTATTGCCTCAACCGTATCAATGAAATATTTGATTATTGTTACTAATTATAATTCTTATCGCCAAGTGTATGTAAAATTATGTTATTTAGTTCCAAACCAATGCGTCATACTTCATCGATACATTTCTCATCATCGCTTGTTTAGATTAAAAACTAGGCAGGCAGAACGCCCAACAAAAACAAGCCGAACGTAAATTCCTCTCGGCGTTCTACTGCACGGAGGCGCGCGAGCGCGCGCGGGTGCGGCTGTGCGCGGCGCGCGCGCGTGTGTGCGTGAGCGTGGGAACGGCCGGGCGGACGCGTGCGGTGATACTGGCGCGCGCGTATTGTGCATTATTTAACAAATCAAACGTTTTTGCCCACCTCGGCCCAGTCGGTGTGGCTCCGTTCCTTTCTCCCAAACTGCTCGCCCGATCCGTCCGATAACGTACTTCTCGCACGATTGAACCTTGATTACCGGTTTTACTATGCAACCAGTGCCCCGTGATTTGCCTAGCAGGTCTCCATTTTGTTGGTGTACGTGTTCTTTAAATGTTTACTTGCTGCTTCACACCTGTCGTTCCTCCTCTTTAATGTTGTGGCAAACGTAGGACCTCGATTGTCGTCTATGTGGACAAAGATATGTCTTTACTTATTAAGAAAATATGTTTGCCTTGTAATACCTCGATCCTTGTTTAGAGCGTTTCAGCCTCTAACAAAAATAGGTTTGTCATCATAAAAGATAATAAACTAGTTCTACAATTTATTTCCTTTAAAGTGTTTAGATGTTTTGCTTTACTATGCAGGGAATTCTTTTATAGTAACAGGATTTATTTCAATGTTTGCTGCGTCAGAAATAGACATGTCTAAGAAAAACTTCAGCATTCATGAATTAACTTTGCGGCATTTCTTGCCCTTCTTATTTAATCTTTGTCTTTAAACGTGTAGAGACTTAATTATTTATAAAATATTATATTTTCCATTTATAGTTTCTCATAAATCTTTCAGTTCTCGAAGTGTCACTATATTACTTTTTATATGCATTTTTTACAATTTATATTTTTGATATAATTACATTTTGAATCCTTGAAATTGTGATAATGAATAAAATCCCGAAAGCTGCTTGCTATTAAATGTTGCAAATTTACTTTATTGCACACAAATAAACTAACAACTGCAAAAAACAGAAACTTTGGTATTGATTTCAATTTAAGGATCCATGTTAATGTCCATCACTTACCAAGTGCTCATGAGAAAACAAATTCTGTTCTATCGAGTCCATTACATGTCCAGAATCTAATTCCAAGGGTTGTGTAATTGGCAAAGGTCTAGCTTTATTGTAGTCGAGCCGTTATGAGGTTTCTTATTGTTTGTCCTCGGGCTATGCGTTCCTCTGGCTGAATATTACCTTCGCTTTATTTCATTGGATATAAGTTATGTGGATTCGATATTGTTTATTAAACACTGCAATGAGAATACGCTTTTGTAAAGGCCAAATAATTTATGTCTGAGTATTAATGTACAATATAGTATAACAAATTTTGTTTGGTCCTACAGAAGTCATATCGTGTCTGTAGTCCCCGAAAATGTAGGCAGGGAAGTGTAATACACTCCCACGTTTAGCCAGTTCCCTTTAGGTCCCACTATCGCATAGGTGGTGGGCTTATTGCCCATTTTGTTTGTCCCTATTGAAGGATTATTTATTTATTTAATTGAAATATGTATATTACTTATGTTCCTTAATTATTTTGAGGATATAGTTCCGAAAAAATATATTTAAGTAGGTACTCTTGATTACAACATATAATACATTTTTCGTAAATTTCCAGTGTTAGGCTCTTCAAAAGTACTCGCTTTCATCATTTCATCATATGATGAAATGGCGATACTATCCTGCACATTTTTATAACATAATTCCATCTTCTCGGTGTTGAAATATAAATCTGAACCTCGGTGCACGGTGGCGATGTTACAGGAGCTAATAAATGGCGATATGTTGAAACCGATACATTTTAAGAGTTGCGGTGCTAACAGGTTGCCTGGCGGGAGCTTGAGTGCTTTCAGGTGTTTTTGATTTATTTTCATTCTTATCGCTGTATTGGTGTTGACCTTTATGAGTAACGGTATTGTGTCTTTTAGTATACACGTTAAAATATAACGCATTTGTTTACAAAGAAAATTAAACGTAACTTCACGCCTGTAATCCCCGAAGGGGTAGGCAGAGGAATGCAGAACATTACCGAAAGAAAATTTAAACTTTTTTATTTAAAGATCAATACATTTTTGGTCCAAAATTGAAGTTCTTGTTTTGTTCTGGGACTAGATGGCATTGTGTCCTCATAATGTTATCGTTATAATCACTTCTGTGATATTATATAACAAATGCTTGATTTACGAACCAGATATTGGTAAAATATTTATCAACTATGTATACAATATTTCCTTATTGAGAAGAAGCCTTGACCGTTACTATCCGCTACTATTCAGCAAAACTTTAGTATGCACTTAGAGAATTACAGGCTGCCTAGCCACCCTGTGCATTAAAATAGTACACGGCGAGATAACCCACAGGTCAAAGTTATCGGTAGGCACCACAGCTGCCTACTGTCGATGAATTTTCAGGACTGCTTCATTCCTAATAAATGCAAATTTGAAACTTTCCATGTTCACATAATTTAATTAATATAAATGGCGGTTGATGCTGATGGTTACAAAGCCGTTTTTATTGTTACTATTTAATGTTCCTTGAGCGACTGGATTCAGTCGAGACCGTGTGGAATTACCATAATAAAATGTTTATTTTGTGTTCATCGTTAGTATTGCGATAGGAACCTAGATTATTTAACCCCGGAATCGATTTAAAGTTGGTTACCCTAGCGCTCACGTTGTCCCCCCCAGCTACCGTGGCCCCGCCTCCAGCAAATTGTACTGCGCCTGCGCAGCGGACTCGCCCAATCGCACAACGACAGATCTCAACTGTTGTGATCTAGTTGCACTCTA